>LD699455.1:4111355-4130655 GCA_003118335.3 Papilio memnon
ACGATATAAATAAAGCTCGAGCTTCGACTCGAGTCCTAGATTTAAGACTCTTGAGCCTTAAAGACTCGAGTGTTTAAGACTTGCGAGCCCTCAGGGCTCTAGCATTTAAGGCTCAGTAGCTTCGACTCGGAGCTCGAGCTTCCGACTCAGAGCTCATTTCTCTCAACACTAGTTCACACTCTGCCAGGTAGTTGACAGTCGAATCAGAACGGTACTGGCCAACTGTACTGGCCATGTGTTAACCGCGCATTTCTTTGTACAATTGGTACAATTTTTTTCACATTTGCGTTCGCTTTTCGCTTGGGTATACGGTTGACGGTTGTCGTGTTGTCGTCATTAAATTTTCGCAGTGCAGTCAATAAATTGGAAGTTGCATCAGGTAATAAAATTAATCCGTATCATAAATATAACGTTTTATGTTGTATTTGCAATAATTATGATATTCTGTTGTAATAACTTCAGCTATTTTTAATTTAACCTTATTTTTGTACTTTCCATATGGTTGCTTATGAATGTAATATACAGAGAAAAGTCAAAAAATTTTACTAAACGGAGTATCAAAAACATTCTTCGTATATCCCATTAAGCAATTAATTTTAAAAATAAATCAAGCTAGACAGCAAGTAAAACGGAATACATTCTATAGTTAATTTTAATTTAAGTTTAATTATTAAGTTTTTAAAATTTTCCTAGTACTAGTATAGTTTTGATAAGAATTAAACATTTATTATGTAAAATATATTGTATAAACTCAAATATACTTAAATACAATATTATTTTCTTTAAGTATATTTTTATATACAATTAAATGTAACCAACAAAATTCATTGTAATGATAAATCATACTATTAATAATTCCTATTGCAAAAGTTTGGATGGATGGATATTTGACACTATGTATCTTCTGAAAGGCTTAATGGATCTTAATGAAATGAAATTTGGCACAGATTTAGAACACATGTTTTTCCACACTGTTTGCTACTTACTCGATTTATTTGTAATTTGGTGTGCATTAAGTTGCTAGTTAAACTATAAAGTGAAAGTAAAGTTGTAAGAGTAAGAAGTGGTTCCATAATCATGACATTCGCCTGACTGTGCCTGACTGAGATTTAAAACATTGAATGCTATTTACTTATAAAATTTAAAATGATCTTATTTTGTATTAAGCAATGTTAATCATAAAGATGACATATGTAGAGTTTTGGAATTTCGTTGCGGAACTTGTCTAAGTTGCTGGGAAAACAATTTTTAGGTGTAGTGGGGTGTGAAATGCTGCAGGGGAGGCATACTTAACTTTAATTATTTAGGTGAATTTGGAATTTTATTATTTATCCCATGGTTTAATGAGGAGTATGTTAATGTCAAATCAATGTTAACATTCTAACTTAAAATAACTGTTATATTTTTCAGATAAATTGCTGCAATGGATACTTCAATGACAGGAAACCAGATCCGGAAAACTTTCATTGATTTCTTCATAGGTAAAGGTCATAAATATGTGCATTCCTCATCCACTATTCCATTGGATGATCCGACTTTACTCTTTGCCAATGCAGGCATGAATCAGTTTAAGCCTATTTTTCTTGGATCAGTTGATCCCAATTCTGACATGGCACAATATGTTCGTGTTGTGAATACTCAGAAGTGTATTCGAGCTGGTGGGAAACACAATGATTTAGATGATGTGGGGAAAGATGTTTATCATCATACATTTTTTGAAATGATGGGTAATTGGTCATTTGGAGATTATTTTAAAAAAGAAATTTGTGCTTGGGCTTGGGAATTGTTAACTGAAGTCTATAAATTGCCAGCTAATCGATTATATGTTACATATTTTGGAGGAGATGCTGCATCTGGCCTAGAACCGGATCTTGAATGTAAAAACATTTGGTTAAATCTTGGATTACCAGAATCACATATACTACCAGGAAGCATGAAGGATAACTTTTGGGAAATGGGAGAAACTGGGCCCTGTGGACCTTGCTCTGAATTGCATTATGATAGAATAGGAGAAAGGAATGCTGCCCACCTTGTCAATATGGATGATCCAGATGTTTTGGAAATTTGGAACTTGGTATTCATACAATTTAACAGAGAAGCAGATGGCACTTTGAAATTATTGCCAAAGAAACATATTGATTGTGGATTAGGTCTAGAGAGGTTGGTTTCTGTTATCCAAAACAAAAGAGCTAACTATGACACTGACTTTTTTATGCCTTTATTCAAAGCAATTGAAACTGGTACAAAGACAAGACCATACACTGGCAAAGTAGGTGCAGATGATGTTGATGGTATTGACATGGCATATCGTGTGCTAGCTGACCATGCAAGAACATTAACTATTGCTTTGGCAGATGGTGGATGTCCTGACAATACAGGAAGAGGTTATGTTCTTCGAAGAATCTTACGCCGCGCTGTTCGCTATGCATCTGAAAAATTAAATGGGAAACCTGGATTTTTCGGTTCTCTAGTTCATACAGTAGTAGAGTTACTTGGTGATGTTTTTCCAGAAATAAGAAAAGATCCAGAATCAATCATACAAACAATAAATGAAGAAGAAATTCAATTTTTAAAGACACTCTCTAGAGGGAGAAATTTACTCAATAGAACTATTGAAAAACTAAGTGGATCAAAAATCATACCAGGTGATGTTGCATGGCGTTTATATGATACATATGGTTTTCCTGTAGATTTAACACATTTAATGTGTGAAGAGAAGGGATTATCGATTGACATGGAAGCCTATGAAAAAGCTAAAAAGGAATCCCAATTAAATTCCCAAGGAAAAGCTTCAGGACAAGAGGACTTATTGGCTTTGGATATTCATGCCATAAGTCATTTACAGAATAGTGGTGTGCCTGTAACCGATGATTCGCCAAAATATGGTTACACTCCATCTTCAAATGACAAGGACGCTGTTTATAGCTTTGCGCCATGTACAGCAACTGTTTTGGCATTGAGATGGAATAAAGAGTTTGTTAATGAGGTACAGTCTGGTCAAGAATGTGGTTTAATATTAGATCAAACTAATTTTTACGCTGAACAGGGAGGTCAAATATTTGACGAGGGTTACATGGTTAAAGTGGATGATGATAGTGTTGAATTTACTGTGAAAAATGTTCAAGTCAAGGGTGGATATGTTTTACATTCTGGTAAAGTAGAAGGCATATTAAAAGTTGGTGATAAAGTTTCGTTGCACATCGATACGGAAAGACGTCGGCTTGTTATGAATAACCACACTGGTACACATATACTTAATAATGTATTACGAAAAGTTCTCGGAAATGACTCTGATCAACGTGGCTCTCTTGTAATGCCCGACCGATTGAGATTTGACTTTACTAATAAGGGTCCTATGACTGCTAAACAAATAAAAGAGGCGGAGGATGAAATTAAAGACATTATCGCACAGAATAAAGCTGTTTATGCTAAGCACACTAATCTTACTGATGCAAAAAAAATTAAGGGCTTAAGAGCAATGTTTGATGAACACTACCCCGATCCCGTTCGCGTAGTTTCCGTTGGCATACCTGTCGAAGAATTAGAAAAAAATCCTGATGGTCCTACCGGTTATGAAACATCTGTTGAATTTTGTGGAGGATCACATCTTCATCAAACTGGACATATAGGAGATTATGTCATAGTCAGCGAAGAAGGTATTGCTAAAGGTATTCGTAGAATTGTTGCTCTGACAGGTCCAGAAGCTGTTAAAGCATTGAATAAGCTTAGTGTACTAGAAAATGAAGTAAACAATATTGCTAACTTTATCAAAGAGCAAGGTGATGCAGTAAATCAAAAAGAGATTGTAAGAAAAATTGTAGATTTAACCAATGATGTATCTCATGCTCAAATATCATATTGGAAAAAGGAAGAACTTAGAAATATGTTAAAGGGATTAAAAAAACAATTGGACGATAAAGAAAGAGCTTCAAAAGCCACGATTATAACTCAGATTATTGAGAGAAGTAAAGAGTTATGTCTTGAAGAAAAGGACTCTGAAGTTATTGTTACTGAATTAAAAGCTTCAGGCAATACTAAAGCTCTTGATGGTGCCTTGAAACAGGTAAAACAGATGCTACCAAACACTGCTGCAATGTTTTTTTCTGTAGATGATGAGACAAACAAAATCTATTGCTTGGCAGCGGTGCCTAAAATTCTTAATGAGAAAGGTTTGTTGGCTTCAGAGTGGGTCCAATCAATTGTTGGTGTCATGGGTGGTAAAGGTGGTGGAAAGGCAGAATCTGCACAAGCATCAGGAAATAATCCAAAATGTGTTGCAGAGGCAATCAATATTGCCAAGGAATTCGCGTCATCGAAAGTAAAGTAAGCGAAGTTTGCTTGAGTCTCGCATTTAAATTATTTTTTCTTATTGTAACGCAAATTAACATTTCATTATATATATAATTAATTGCATTGTATTTCAGTTAATTTAAACCTGTGTATAAGCTGGTGTCTTAATTTTTTTTTCTATTGTATTGGATATCTCAATCTGAATGTCTAATAAAATTGATGATTATAAGCATGTCAATTTGTTTCTTTTAATAATAAAAAAATAATTTATAAAAATATTCATCACATTTTACTTCATATACATATAACTGATGTCAGTTCTGTATAAATGTTTAATAGTTGAAGAGGTTGAAGTAACTCATTAGCAATTATGATTGCTCAACTTCAGGTCATGGTATTAAATAAAAATTACTAAAAATTGTGTTTTAAGGCTTTTATTGAACTTTATAGACGAACTTTTTAAATATAGCTCAAACAAAATATATCTTATACAACTGATGCAATACACTAATTTTATCTACATAATATATTTATTGTTAAAACAAATATTCATACAAGTATTTGGTTGGTCTTTTTGATGGCACCGATCTCAAAATTGTGAAATTTGCCATTTGTGAAGATTGGTGCTCATAAAAAATATAAGTGATAATAATTTACATTTTTACTAAAATTAACAAAAATATTTATTCCTGTCCGAACCCCTCGGTTTCTTCAATAGCGTAATTTAATTTTTCACACAACTGTTCGTAGCTTTTATAAGGCGGGAGGTCCAGTCTGTTGAAACACGTGTGCGACCGCGGCAGCCACGTTTCCTTACCCACCTGCAACATATCTTGCGTCACTATATTCTTTTCAAAATAACTATTGTTATAACCATATCATCAATTCATTTTACCTATAACACTGCAAGTTTGTATATTTTACCAGCTTACACTTCAAAATTGGTTAACTTGTTTAGATTACAGGGGAAGTAGTACGAAAATTTGTATTAGAATTGTGTAGCGCCCTGACGGACACTAAGTACCTGACAAATCGCACGCAAATTTTACGATTCATCTCATACGTCCCCAGATCACGGGACGTGACGATGTTGTTTGTTCTTAAGCCACATCCTGTGAGTCATATAACAAAGTTTAGTTGGCAAGTCAGATGCTTAGTTACCTTTTCTATACAAAATCGTTGCGGTCCGTTGGAGCCCATCAGTTCAGCGAATCCGCCGACGGGCACGCGGCAGGTGCCCGTCACGAACTGCAGCAACCTCGCTCGCTTCTCGTTGTCCATTTGTCGCACGAACTTTATAAAACGGGGATACACCAAAATGTTATATCATTAAATACTCGAAATATGGGTATTACTTTCTTCTTCTATTCTTCCCCAACTTCGATCACAATCATAGATAGAAAATACATCTTAAGCTTTAACAACAAAAACATTTAATTGGTATAGAATTGTTATGATTATAAGCTTTTTTTTCGTATAATTAATTTGTAATACGAAAGAAAATAAGACAATAATGGACAGTTGGTGAGTGTGGTGAGTGTGGTGAGTGGAGCGACGTACCTGCCAGAACCAGACGACCTGTTTGCTGGTGCGCGTGTAGTGTCGGTAGATGGCGTTGCGCTGCCAATCGTCCACGTCCACCTCCTGCATGCCGCACAGCATCAGCTCTAGCTCGCGCTCGTCGAAGTACTTGAGCCACTCCAGCGGCACCACCTCCACAACAAACACAGTATTATTCATTATTGACCAATGGATGAAGTTATCTAATATATACAAATATTGATTAATTTCACTTTATGGTAAGGATTATACATTTAGTGGTTTCCATTTAACGTAACTATTATTTTCGATAGATCGTACGCTTTTATCGCATGCGCTGTAATAAGATGACGTGTGTCTGGTTACCTCGTTGAATCCGTCAAGGAAGGCGGAAGTTTGCTCCTCGATGCCGCGCGTCATGCGCCACTGCGTCACCAGCTGCAGGTACTGCTCTTTGTTCGCCTCGATAAAACACATCACATACATTTCATTCAAGTCTCTTATAACATTTTTAGTATAATGCTCTTTATTATATTAGTATAGTTTTGTAACAAAACACTCACTTCTGTGACCCTCTCCTTGTCGCCGGCAGGCTTCAGTTCGTGATGTATGACTTGTCCCAGGACCTCGAAGTCTACGCTGAACCACATCTCCAGTCCGCACTCATCAATATCATTATCTCTAATCCAAACCAGGGAGTTGTAGAACTCGGGATCTATGGACTCTATGTCTTTCATGGTGAGCTTCTTGTTGAGCATGCGTTTGTAGAAGGGCATGGTGAAGCCGGAATAGATGAACCGTCCGTGGTACAAGGCCATCGCGATGAACCGCCCTATGAACTTGAAGTAGAGCAAATGGTCGGGGTTGACGTAGCTGGCGGGGTTGATCTGCAGGCTGTAGTTGTTCTTGTTGGCGTACTCGAAGAGGCAGTACATCGGGTTGAGCACCTCGTGCGACAGCAGGAAGAACCACTCTCGGCTGACGCCGCCGTAGTCCAGCCCCTCCTCGCCGCGGAAGATTATGTACAGCCGGCGCCGCAGCTCATACGCGGGCAGACGCATTATCTGTTACAACACGTCACTGCCTTACTCTTATCTTATTAAACCACAGAACAGAAGGTTATATCTTTAGTTACTGCCGGGACATTCTCACCCGCTTCTGTATACGATGATTTCTTACAAGAGAAATGTGTAGAAATGTTGAAATGTTAAAAAAACATGCAATATGCTAACCTGGTGATAGGAATCTTCGAATAGCGTCTGACGCGAAAGCGTTATTTTAATGTGGCTGGGCAGGGCGTTGCTCTGGCACAGGTACCGGAACTGGCTGAGCTTCCACCGGAAGGACCTCTCGTAGGCGCGCGGCACGCCGTACGCGCCCTGCGGGCCCTTGGGCGCGCCGGGCCGCGGGTCCTGGAATGTGGTGGTCCGCGTGTTGTGGTCCACGAAGTACCGAGTCCCCTCCTCCGTAAATCTTATCTCCCAGCCCGGCGGCAGTGCCTCTTCCAGAGCTGAAACTTCTTGCCCCTGGAACCGAAACAAACATTATTTTAAGGAAAGGATTGGGAGAGATTTAAAATTACTCTATGCATTCTTATTAGCTCAGTAACTACTACAAAATTAGGAATAAGATAATAAATTGAATCTGGCATGGCAGGTGTAGCAGCATGTCATAAAGTAGTGTGTGAGTGTGACCTGTGTGCGAGGGTCCTCCCACTGCGTGGTGCGGTTCTTGTGGTTGACGTAGTAGACGCGGCCGTCGGGCTGCACGCGCCGCTCCCAGCCGGCCGGCAGCGCGCCCAGCCCGTCGTCCGCGCCAGCCGCCCCGGCCGCCGCCCCCGCCCCCGCACCCGCGCCAGCTCCGCTCGCAGCCGCGCTGGTAGAGCTGCCAGACACGCTGCCGTTGGCCGCCGCGCTGCTGCTGCCAGCTATACGAACATATTGCCACACATTTTCATTTTATTACTTACGATATTTACCGACAACCCGCGCAATTAATCTATCACATGTATGTTTTTATAATGATCAACGAATTTATATGAATAAATATTATTTACATAATAATAAGTTCAACAGCATACCTGGGGGCGGGTCCTCCGGGTCGGGCTGGTGCGTGGCGTGCGGGGCGTGCGGCGGGTGCTGGTTGTGGGGCGGGTGCGGCGGGTGCGGCGCGGGGTAGAGGAAGCGCTGGTTGCCTTGCGCGACCACGTGGCGCCGCTCGACGCGCCAGTGCTGGAAGCGCGCCAGCCGCTCGGTGTCGGGCCGCTGCCACGTGGTGGTGCGCGTGTTGTGGTCCACGTAGTAGACGCGGCCGCGCGCGTCGCGCCGCACCTCCCACCCCGGCGGCAGCGGCTGCGGTCGCTCCCACGACGTCGACCGCGTGTTGTGGTCCACATAGTACCTGTGTACAACGACAAACAACACTCATTACATATAGTGCGGTTCGCCGACACGCCTGGTTCACGTCTCTCTCGCCTTTCCACTACATGTATGCATTATAGAAGCAACATTATTAGAGAAAAATCAATATAAAATAGTATACGATTATCCAAAGTCCATTTTATTCGTTTTAACGCCACCAGGAGTCGAGATCGTAATCACGTAAGACAACTTTATGTTCAAAAAGTGCACTCACCGTCGACCATAAACATCGTATCTCATCTCCCATCCCGGCGGTAGCGGTTCTTCTGTGGCGGCGGTTGCTGCGGGTGTGGCGGTAGCGGCGGCGGCGGCGGCGAGCGCGCCGGGGGCCCCGGGAGCCGGTGGTCCGCCAGCGCTGGCGGCGGGCGGCGGCTGCGAGGAGTGCGTGGCGAGCGCGCCGCTGCCGCTGGTGTCCGGCGCGCTATGCTCCACGTGCGACGGACCCGCACCGTTCTCTGCAGACCCTCCGCTGATCGAGCCGTTACTCAGTGGAGGTGGACCTGGCGGTGGCTGGAAACGTACGTCAACACAACATCAATGCATTTTACTTACACAAAATAAGCCAGGGATCTGGGAAGTTTACAAGTGGGTTAGACGCTGGATGGAATTACCACGACCAACAATGACGTATAACTTAAAAAGTTGTGTTTACTTTTCATCAAAACTGAATAAACGTAAAAACGAAAACCTTACCCGTAGATTATGTGTTCTTAGCATAGACCGTGATGAATCTGAATTATTTCGTAATCGAATTCTAGCACGGATGCCATCATTTAATGGACTACGCGAGTTAGTAGCCTCTCCGAGCACTTCGTGCGACTGACTCAGTACAGATGGATCAAGTCTTAATCCATCAAGTAACAAAACTAAATCGGCTGTTTTTACTTTTACATTATTGTTTCCAGCAGTTCCATCTTGGGATACACTTTTCATCAAATCTGGAATCATTAGATATTATGATTTTCTAAATATAATGTCATTAGATATAACTTTCAAATAATAGATAAATTGTTGAACAATAATGATGATGTTGATGGTTAATCATATTTAAATAAATACAAACTAATAAAACCTCAACATTCTCTAGTTTAGCAATTTCTATTTAAGCAAATTATAAATATAACAAATTTGTGAAAACAAACAAAACAACCTTGAAACATACCTATGCATAGTTCCACATTTTCACATTTTCCATTAAAATAATGTAACACTTTTAAAAGATGTATTTTTTTCTCTCCAATGACATGATCCTTTCTAAAACTATGATGGTCTGCCAAACGGAACATGAGTTGTGACAATGGTGTTACAAGAACCGTAAATTCTTCCTTCCATTTTGGATGTAGTGTGTTTTTAATTACTTCTGTTTTCCTTAAAACCTGACCATCTACTATCACTTGTAAGTATGGGTTTGGTTTAAATAGTCCTGAATTCCTAATGGTGGCTGATTCAACTGCAGACAAAATGTACAAATGTTACCATTTTTTACATATAAATTGCTAATTTAAAGACTATATTCGCTTAAAAGCTATTAAGACATGAACTAAGAAATTCGGAAACTTATTTATGCAAAAACATTGATGTTAGAATATACCAAAATTAAGTTAGCAGAAGTAAGGTAACCTACAAACTAAAATTCTTCATAAAACATTAGCATCACACTGTAAAAACATTAAAATGCATGTAATCTAATATTTAATCACACAGTGACAGACTTTGAACTAAGATATTGAACATGATAGATATGTATACATTGTTTATGTCTCTGAGATTACATTACACTCAATAAGTAAGTAAACATACTCCTGGTAGTCTTCATTGATAATGTTCTTTATGTTTTTTCACAAATGTTACAAAAGCTATTGTAGACTAGCTGTTGCCCGCGACTTCGACCACGCAATATTAAGATAAAAAATAGCCTATAATATGCCCGTCTATGTATGCTGTCCTTCAGTGAAAGTCTGGTTGAAATCGGTCAAGCCGTTTCGGAGATTAGCCGGAACAAACGCGGCTTGCGGACAGACAAACAGTCAGACAATTTTTTAAAAAAAAAATGTGAATTCGTTATCAGCATCGCAAATACATCATCATACTGAAATCTAGTATTTTTTTTATATTACAAACAGACACACCAATTTTATTAAATGTAGACAACAGATGAGAAATTAATAAACAAACCCAATAATCTAGTATGGTCTTTTTATTAAAGCATTTTCCACAGTCATTTTTAAATCTGTTCACTTCAAAGTTAATGTTATTGACATAACATTAATTAGAGGATCTTAGTGACACTAAAAAACCTATTTTATCATTCAGGAGTATTCAATTTATTTTTGTACTTCCTTTCATAAAAAGTACTTAAAATAACATATTTTATATTACAATGAGGAATCAGCTGAAATCTGCTTGCCTCATTGAATATCATATTATGTTATTTTTTACACCAGAAATGTAAAGATCAGCAGTCTTCTTTCAGCATCAAATGATACAGAAAAATAACCAAAATTACTAAGCAACTATTTATGTCAAAGAACAATTTTATAAAAGACTATGTAAGTACTTCTTACCAGTTAAACTGAGTTGGTGATATGTAGACAGTGAAATGGGTGCACTTAACGGCTGTACTGTATCGGACATCTTGTATGGTCAATTCATACTTATTGCGGCATAATTTATTCAATGCTCAATGCTTGCAGGGCAGTCATCTAAAAAGAATTATATTAAATATCATTTAAAAAAGTGTAAGGACTCTAAGAATTTTATTAGAATAATTACAATATAAATTTAAAAGTTAAGTAATTATATATCATAAACATATACCACAAAGTATTTAATAAAAACAAAAAGAAGACAATGTCCAATCAATTTAAGCTTTCAAGAAACTTGTTATATAAAATGTTTATTTTTCTTTAAAACAACCAACACATGTTTATGCATTGTTTTTACAATTTGTGCATAAACATACAACAAACATCCTATTGGATAGTAAATACAAAAGGAAAACAAATGTAATTCAATAAACACATTTTCCAATTACAAGTTTTTGCATATACAAAAATTAAAATACAGTCAGTTTTAACTTAGATATGTAAGTTTAATTTCAATTAAGCCAGTTATCAAGCTGTAGTTCTCTCGTGAAACTCAAGTATACAAATGATCTCTTAAATCTCATTAGAAAACATGATATTAAGTAAATACTAGTGATCTATCCCAATTTCTCTTGAGTGGAAATGAATATATGTCTCATATCTGTTCAGTAATATCCATACCCTTCCCATTGAATCTATTATAGCTTATATTAATCTGCTCTGCTTTTAATACTTTGTTAACATTTATATTAGTTAGTAATAGCACAGATAATACAATAGTAAGATATATTTAAAGTATAAAAAATGGAAACTCCAACATGTGGGTCATATAATATGCAATGACAAATATAAACTGCTCCAAGTTATAATAAAGTGCAAGTTATAAGAACCTGTGAAAAAAATTGAACCTCATTGGCATGAAATTCAATCATGCATTAAAATGCAGTAATTTCAAAATAATTAATAGGCAAAACGATTGACTTCAGACCGGAGATGCCACTATGATGGCACACAGAAAGTATATTTCAAAACATTGTGTTTATGTTACACATTTGTGTTTAATTCTGTTTCATTTATTGATATTTTTTGAGACAGCAGATTATAAAATTTTATTTAAGATATATAATATTAATTTAAACGTAAAAAAAAAATGATATTATCAGGAAAACATTGATAGGACAATATACAAGTTATTTTTCGGTAGGAAACTTTTAAATGCAATGACAACTTTTTTAGTATCTAAACGCTACGGCAACGACAAATACAACTCATCCATTCGTACAAAATAATAGTAATAAAAATGTCTTATTTAACCAGTTCTCCATAAAAACATAATTCTTACGATTAGGTTTTTATCTTGCCTCTTATCTCAGTGAAGTCTGGAAGGAAATACGCAAGAAATAGTCATGACTACCGATTACTAATAATTTTTTTCACTTGATGTCACTAATATCCATAAAACTAAAATGGTTTCACTTTTGGAGAATTATTTACAAAACTGTAATGTAGTAAACAAAAATAATTCTGAAAATAATTAGTCACAAGTTAGTCATTACCACAGATCGCTTTACAATATCACTTCATATCACAATCACATCACAATCTAAAGCCATAGAACAACAGAATACAGAATGACAACTAATTACAGACCTCACTGAAGGTTTCTGTTTTTCTTTAATTTTACTGAATTTAAAAAATGTATACCTATTTAATTTTGAATTTTTTTACAAATTGGTATAAATCCGGCGCCACATTACTACTACATTTTATTTTTTCCTTGAGAGTGCTATATATTTAAAAACAATTTAGGCTGCTAAAAAAGAGAATAAAACCCAGGAGAGAGCGAGATAGCATTTTAAACTTCATCCTGGTACACACTTGGCCAGTAGCGCTGGCCAGGCATGCAATCACTGGCCACACAAAGAGCTTTATGCGTGGTTCACATTTGGCCAGTACAGTCGGCAGTAGATGGTTCGTAGCAGAGACTGTACCTTATTGGTGCTGTTTGACCACATTATGTCAGTCCAATAACCTTGTTAAATTACCTTGAATCCATCAACGCTACAGTGACAATGAGTTCCAGATGTTTTTAAATTATTTTAGGAGATGGATGGATTGCGTGAAAGGTGACATGATCAAGAAGTGAGTGATGACTGAGATGACGAATGACAAAGTTATTTGGAGGACGAAAACCCAGTGCGCCGACCCTACGGGACTAAGATAAGGTGGGGATGATGATGATGATGTGTTTAAATTATTTTATTAACAAATAATAAAATCTTGTTTAAAAAAGTTTTTTCTTTAATCTTATTTTTAACCTTTTAGTATCTTTAATCAGACTTTTTTGAGTTGCACTTCATGCCAACCAAGATACTCGTTAGGACGAATAAAACGAGCCCAAACCACCAAATAAGCAACGCGTGGTTCCTGTTCAGTTGTTGCGTCATCACTGGACTGGACGTAGAACGAACCGTTCACATTAAGCCAGTTGCGCCGGAACGGCTGGGTGACAAAAAAAAGTAGAGCGTTCCGCTAGTCATCCGCCAGTCACGCTCACTGTGCCTGTTGACGGACAGTCCGTGCATACCCGGCCACGCCCCTGCCAAGGAATGACTGTACTGGCTGAATGTGCAGCGGACATTAGTCAGATTGTCACTGTCATCTGTCATGTCAAAAAGAAAATAAAACCAATAAAAACTTACCCATTTGTATTGGATTGGATTTGTATATGTTTTATTAAAGTATACATGTACCTATTGCACATCAATTGAAACATTTTAGTGAATAGATTACTTAAGGTACGTAGGTAACAATTTATCTTAGGCTTAAAAAATAATACTCAGACTTTTTAAAATTGCAACAATCACTATACTGCATAGACCTGTTATAACACGTACAGGTATTATACTATTTATTTATTAAAATGTATTTGCTCTTAATGCTCTTAATTTTAATTGAAAAATAACGAATTAATCATGATAAACATGGAGTACAACAATATCAATAATTTGCAGCCATCATTGTTTTATATGTCCTTGTACTACGGCGAATGTTTTATTTCACAATGAAACGTTTTCGCAATACTGAAACCTCACTGTTAAGAATTTAAAACTTAATTTCAATTATACATATTGTTTATTAGTGTCTTACTCAAGTAATATATGATATATATTTTTATTAATATAAAAGCAATTTTTATTTCTGCTGCTTAGAGTAGTAGACAGAGAGTCCATCATCAATGTTACACAATTTTGACATATAGCTTTCCTTCTTTATGTTTACACTATCCAGCTTTGTATATCACTGGTCTAATACATTTAAAAATTAGACATAATAATGAAACATTGTTATTTCAAAACTCTTATTATTATATTACTCTTATTATTATTACAATTTGACATATCCAAACCTCTCATCTTTACAGCATTTACAAGTATGAGTCCAGTGGAGAGTGCACCCGTTGCTGTTTTAAATTGCATTGATGATTACGTTGAATTGTTGTATGATGATATACCAGAGAAAATCAAAGGATCTGCTCTTATTCTACAGCTAGCTAGAAATCCTGATAATTTGATAGAGTTAGCAAGGAATGGTAACTAAACCATAATTATATCCATTCAATAATATAAAAAAATATATCTCGACAAATAATTCTGTGGTAAAAGTATATCTTACATTTTCTCAATTTCAGAGGCTTTATTGAGTGCTCTCTCAAGAGTGTTGAGGGAAGAGTGGAAAAGAAGTATTGAACTAAGTACCAACATTGTTTATACATTTTTCTGTTTCTCTACATATATTGAATTTCATTCAGTTATAATACAATACAAAATTGGGTCTTTGTGTATGGATGTAATAGATTATGAACTAAAGAGATATGATCAATGGAAAGAAAGAGTTGAAGGGAAGAAGCAAGTGCTGACACCTGATAAGGTAACTTTTGTCTTTTAAAAAAAATATATGCCATGTAAGTACCATCAATAGAAAAGAAGAATTGCACACTATTATACAAATAATAGTCTTCATTCGTTCCCATTGGTATTAATTTATACAACAACAACTGCCAAGACCAAGGAGATTTAAAAAATACAATAAAAGTCTGAATTGGCTACAAGGTTATATTTTTGCTTTTTGTTTTTTTATTTACTACTGATAATTGCTGCAGCCTATTTACTATTCTATAGGATGTTTGTAAAGGTTGTCAATGAAACATTATAAATCTCGCTTACAGAATGATTTACCAAAAAGCAGAATACCTGAACCTAAGCGCCGTCCTAAATCCGGTACCTGGGCTGTGGCCGATGTTAATTTACAAAAAACTCGTCAATTAGTGTCCAGTTATCATGAAGACTTGTGCAATGCTTCTGATGAATATCTCTCAAAAAATGATGAAGAACAGATGAAGCGGAAATTAAAGACTTTGTCTAAGCGACAGGAACAGCTTTTAAGAGTGGCTTTTTACATGCTGTTAAATATTGCAGATAATATTAAAGTTGAAGAAAAAATGCATAAAAAAGATATTGTCGGATTACTAATTGGTGCAATGGAAAGACATTCAAATATTGATCTTCTTATTCTCATTGTTTCATTTCTACAAAAGCTATCTATTTTTGTTGAAAATAAGAATTCGATGGCGTCCAAATCGATTATTGAAAAATTGGCTCCTCTACTGGATTCCCCCAATGCTGACTTGGTCAATGTTACTTTGAAACTTCTCTTTAATTTAACATTTGACACGAAACTACGCAACAAAATGATCAAGGCCAGCCTTTTACCTAAGTTTATACAATTCACAAGTAAATATCCAACAATATAATAGATTCTTTTCAAGTTATTAAGTTTTCAAGTTGTTAAGTATATGAATTCTATATATTTAAATTTTTTGTGGATGTCTACAGGTGATGATAAACACATTAACTTGGCAATGAAAATCCTTTATCATCTGAGTATGGATGATCGTGTGAAGCTCATGTTCACACAGTCTGATTGTGTTAAATTGGTAAGAGATATATTATTAAACAAGTTATATACTCAAAGCTGTTAAGATTTTATTGCAATATACCACTTCAAGTAATACGTAACTTATTTTTGTAAGTTGTTGATTTTTTGCAGCTAGTTGTTTTATAAAAATTGTACACTTAAACATTATAGCTTTTGATATGTAGTAGGTAGGAAATGTTATGTGTTTTGACTGACTGACTGTGTTATGTTGTATGAAAGTTGACGGACATGCTGCTGCTGAATGTGAACAGCGAGTGCGGGGGCGGGAATGGGGGTGGGGGTGCAGGTGAGGCCGGGGCCGCGGCGGGCACAACGGACGTGCTGCTGGCCACGTGCGTCAACCTGGCGTGGTGCGAGCGCGCGGCGCAGCAGATGGCGGCCGAGGGCCGGCTGCGCGAGCTGCTGGCGCGCGCCTTCCGCTACAGGAACGCCATGCTCATGAAGCTCGTTCGCAACCTCTCACATCACACACAAACCAAGCCTCTCTTTGTCGTAAGTTCAATCCATATTATATTACAATCACACGATTACACTTTTACTTTAATTCGAATTACCTCTTGTGTAATAAATGTAATCTCCGCTGACAATTTGTGCCATAATGTTATAATATAATGTTTTTTTCGATAGGAATTCGTAGGTGACATAGCCGGGGCGGTAACGAGCGAGGAGGCGCCCGAAGAGTTTGTGATCGAGTGTCTCGGCACTCTGAGCAATATTCTGTGTCTCAGCAACAATATCGACATTTATGCTGTTGTTGAAAGATACAATCTTATACCGTGCATAATGAAGATCCTAGATCCAGGTACGATATCTACGACAAAATGAAACCTCTTCAATGATGAAATTGTATTATAAAAGTGTATAACTAATTGTTCCGTGTGTGTGTGTGTGTGCGCGCGCGCAGAGAGGGAGCGGGACCCAGAGCTGGTGCTGGAGGGCGTGGTGGCGGCGGGCGCGCTGGCGGCGGAGGAGCGCGCGGCGGGCGCGCTGGCGGCGGCGCGCGGCGGGCACGCGCTCGTGGAGCTGCTGCGGCTGCGGCAGGCGGACGACGAGCACGTGCTGCAGACCGCCTTCGCCTTCCGCCAGATGCTGTCGCACCTCGCCGCCGCGGACTACCTCGTCAACCAAACTGGTACCCTCGCCTTACGGAATTCCGGATTATATCTTTGCTTAGACATTCATAAATATTACTTAAGTTCAAGGATTTTTTATTACAGTAAAAGCTCTTTATTCGCGGGGTATATGTTCCATAAATATGCCGCGAATACAGAAACCGTGTATACGGAATGGTAATTTATATGGGATTATCGTGGATACGTTCCTAGGTACCAAAATAAAAAAAAACAAATACATAAAAAACAATTTACTTGAAATTTTTGAACATTTTAATTAATTATCTTAAGGCTTAGGCAATAGTTTGTAATATTTTTTCTTGCTTGGCAGTTTTCAAAAGCTCCTTCAATTCAGACTGACACACCCCAGTCGCATTAGCAATTTGCCTCTTAAAAATAAGACTTCGTTCCATAGACGGATCAATGTTCATAAAAATATCGCAAAGCTTATTTGCCATTCTTAAACCTTTACTAAGATTTTTCAAATTAAATGTCACGTTTCCAGCTTGTTGAAGCCTCTTCTTCAATGCGCTGTGAATTTAACATTTCCTCCAAATCGGTTTCAGTCAAATCTTGTAACTTATAATAAGATCTATTTTACTTTTTTATTAGTCCCTTTGACAAGGATATTGGGTTGGATACCTATTGGAATTATTTTATTATTATATTATGTATGTACTTATTAGATTCACGAATATTTTTTTTTATCGCGAATATAGAAATTGGGTCGCGTTTTTTTAATCCGCGAATAAAAGGAACGCGAATAAAGAGCTTTTACTGTATTTCATTTTCACTTAAAGCCTTTCGAAGATACCAAGGACCATTTAAGTTTTTATGCAGTGTCAAAAGACATTTTCCTTTTTTTAATATAAACATGTTAACCATTGATTTTTTTATATTTTAAGTTGGCAAACGAGCAAGCGGCCACATATATCCGCCAAAATGGCGAAGCGACCGCTGCCTATAGACATTCGCGATAGCGGATACGTTGCCTACCCTTTATCGACGGAGGAGGAGACGCACATAAAGAGGGTATTTCCTCTTCCTATGCGTCTCCTCCACCGGCAAATCCCGTTCCCTTCCATTCTATTTTTATGAGAAAAAGGGTGGGAAGGAAAAGGGACTAAAGTTGGGCCTCCGGCACCACACGCATCATACGAAACCCGGAATTGCTCCCACTTCACGCCTGTCTTCTGTGTGGTCGTGGTGTTGCACTGGGCGAGCCGACCCATTCGTGCGGCTACTACTGTTAATTGATTTTAGTTTAATTGATAACTAATAAAACAAATTAATTTTTTGTCTAAATTCTAGAAGCACCAGCCTACCTTATTGACTTGATGCAGGATAAAAATGTCGAAATACGAAAAATGTGTGACGCGTGCCTGGATATTATTTCTCAAATGGAAAACGACTGGGCGGAAAGAATTAAGGTACAGAACAAATAACAACCGAACTACAGTGTATTTTTAAATAACAATATACAATGAACCCAAGTCATGGTGATGTCATAACTCTCAAATGTAAAGGGAGGCACTAAAATAAATATTTTTAAAGTAATATTTAATTTTAATCTAAATTTCCGAGTTGGATAAACATGTCTTTACACAAATATGTTTTTTTTAATTTGTAATTTTATGGCTATTTTTGCCAAAACTAGGTTTATTTTTGATCGACCGGAATGTGTCAATACTGTTTGTCTGGTCGAGGAGGGATTATCGCTAAAGTAACATAAGTTTGTGTTTGCGGCAGGTGGAGCGGTTCCGCTGCCACAACGGACAGTGGCTGTCGGTGGTGGAGACGCTGGGCGAGGGCGGGGAGGCGGGCGGCGCGGGGGACGGCGCGGGCGCGGGCGCGGGCGGGGGCGAGGGCGCGGGGGACGCGGACGACCTGCCGCCCTATCTCTCCGCGGACTACCTCACCACGCACCGCCTCACCACTGCAGGTGACTGGCGGCCAGCCTGCTTATCATATCACCTAACTCAATAACCTAAAATCTTACTAAAATTATAAAATTAAATGGATGGATGTTGTTTAGAAGGTATCTTCGAAATGGCTCAACGGATCTCGATGAAGCTAGCACCGATGTATAACATAGTCTGGAAGAACACATAGGCTACTTTTTGCTTTTGTTTCTTTTTTAATTCTACGCGGACAGTCGCCGGCGACGGGTTCTGATTCAATAATTTTAATAAATCTCCAGATCACTAAGCAACCTGTGCTTAGTAGATTGACTTATCCTGTTTTTTTGTGTCAAAACTGATCTATGGCAATTCTATTACAGATTCTCAAAACTCACTTGACGATGACTCTGACAGTTTATCTGGTGACGGGGACTTCAATCGTATTAACAGCAGGT
>LD699455.1:4156332-4177493 GCA_003118335.3 Papilio memnon
AGTTTTTGCGTGAATCAAATACATACAAAAATACAAAGTTTTCCTCTTTATAATATTAGTATAGATGACATCCATTGATAATAAATTTCAATGCAAAAAAAAAAACAACAACAACAGCAGATGGTGTTAGTGAGGATCATGTGAAAAATGTCTCAAGTGAAGTGGTAACTATGTATACTTAACTATTCATTTTGCAATTAATTAAATGTGTAATAAATACCTTTCCAATGTTGCAATTGCTCTTTCCTCGCCGATAGGTTCCGCTTTAAGGTCGGCTCTCGTCGGCAATTCCGCTTCTCCGACTGACAATCCGCATTGTCGTTTGCACATAGCCATAAACGCTTTAAGATAATCAGTTAGTGCGTCATCGCTCTTGGAATCCAAGCGTGCCAGAGATCTAAAGCGATTCCAGCGTAGGCTTTTAGTGGCCGGGTCAAATTCGACTCCGTACGATGCAACGGTCCGACGGAACGCTTCCTCATCAGCTCGGCTCCAGCGCCACTGAGACGCTTCGTCGCGTGCAAGTTGCTCCATTCGCTCTCTTCGTTCCATCTTTAATATGACAGTCATTTTAGAATGGTTCAGATAGATTCCGCACACGGTATAGTTAGTTATGACCCACTTTAAGCAAAAATGCTAGTATCATAACTTACTTCTATTTAATCTTTAATTTTATGCATATTATGTATGTGTTGTACAATGTAAATGTATGTACAACACTCCATTTTAAAATTACTAAAAGAAATATTCATTTAAAGAGCCACGGCTGAACTTAACAGGCGCGGAGCTCGTTAATAATTGTTAGTTTCTTATCAAGTGATAAGATAAGGTTTTTTTATTTTTCGATATCTGGTTAATTTCTAAATATTAGTACTTCCGTTAATAATACGCCTGATAGAGGAGATGTTCTGGTATCTATTTATGTGGGTGTTAAAGCCGTTATTGTTTTCACCTTCTACTATCATTCATAGCACTTTACAGTTATGGCTTTAAGTCAAACTTTAGAGGTGGGCCATAACTGTCTTAGGTTAAATGTTGTGTTTTAATAAGAGTAAGATTGGCCAACCTTGGCTCGCTGCTGCATCTTGAGTTCCTCGCGCTTGTAGTTGCGCTGGTAGGCGGTGATGAGGCGGCGCAGGCGCGTGTTGAGGTCCTGCATGGAGGGCCAGAGGTGCGAGCCGCGCGCCTGCTCCGCCTCGTCCCCGTCCGCGTCCGCATCCCCGTCCCCGTCCGCGTCCGCGTCGGGCCGCGGCGAGGCGGCGGGCGACGTCGCTCCCGCGCCGCTCGACACCTCGTCCGTGCAGTCTTCGTCTCCCACCACACTTCCGCGAACTTTGCGCTCTTCGCTCCTGTTACAAATATTTTCATTAGAATTTGTTTTGTAAGTAAGTCATTGTTGATTTTCAAGCAGTATCGACGACACGCCTGTACAGACTCTAGTGAATCTATTTTTTTAAATAATTCATCACAATAGTGAAATTTAATAAAATTTCATTGAAGTTAGTAGGCTAATGCTCAATATTGCTGAAATAGCATAATGTGTAAGCCGTGTTAGAGAGGATTGTGTATTGATGTACACTTACTTGATATCTGTACATTCCGCATCGTCCGGTGGGCCCAGCTTGTCGACGAAGCAGAGTTGCGGGTCGGAGCGCATGGCGAGGTAGTTCTCGTAGCCGTGCACGTACGTGCCCACGAGCAGCGACACGTCGCACTCCGCGTCCCACCACAGCCGCGGCGGCGCGCTGTCAACGCCCCGCGGCACGCGCATGCACAAATTGCTGCAATTTGTGTAACAACTCTTTCAATAGTGTTGAACATTTATATCCACTCATTCTTTGCTTACCAAATAATCAGGTATTTTATTTTTAATAATAATTTATTACCTGGCATGTACACCGTTCTCTATCTGTGAGGCGTAGTCGCCTATTACTTCATGTTTAATATAATACATCATTCGAACTCTCAGTAATACTCTGAAATCAGACAAAAATATACATCATCATTGATTTCCTTTGTTTAACATGGGCCACGTTTTAATGATTTAATATAATTTGATTAACAAAATTTTAATAATATTAGAAATCTATGATTCTATGATTATTCAAAACTTTAATTTTTTCTTATATTAATGGGATGAGATTTTTTTTGTCAAAAGGTGGCCAATGAGTAAGTGGTTACTTTGTATTACTAAAAAAGCAAAGTGAGCACTGCCCCAAGACATGTGGTATGAATTGAATGGATGCAAATGCGTTGGGTACCCTCCACTGAACATATATTAGTTTCATGTTAGAGCATGTATATATAGACAATGATGGATGATAAGAGTTATTTGGAGGACGAAAACCTGGTGCACCAACCTAACAGGAGTAGGATGAGGTAGGGAAGATGATGTTAAAGCATGCATATAATACAATGATTCTCAACCTTTTTTGTGTTGCGGCATATATTTAATTTTTCTAAAGATAAAAGTTATTTACTTACTACAACACACTGCATAAATAGTTTATGACAAAAATATGCAAAATTTGGTGGTACACTTTTGAAATTTGGCACAGTGGTTGAGAATCACTGATATAAAACTTAAAAGCTAGCTTCTCACTAGGTTTGCAGTCATCGCCCTTAACTTATGGTACTAGCAACCAATGATGACTAATCAATGACCACCTACTTTAGTTTATAACCAATGTAAGCTTACTTGTTGGCATGTCGAAATAAATGTTTCTTGTAACTACTTTCCAGGTAGGCTTCACAGTCATATTTATCTGTAGAACTCCAATGACATGGATCTTCCCATTTTTGGAGATCGTTCAGCTTTGGAACTTCTTTAAGGCGATTCTTTTTCTTAGCATTTCTACCTCGAGGTACAGGATTATGAAGGCCACTGTGATTTCTAGAAATAGTAACCTCACCATTTTCACAGGGCTCTATCAAATCCCATATAAAATTTCTTATCTTTTCGTCGCCTTTATAGTGACGCAAACAATATAATACCTGCAATTAATAAAATCGAATTATACCAAGAACTATACAGAAGAATAAAAACATAAGAGTTTTTGGTTGTTCAGGCAAAACATATTTTGAACTCAACGAAAGTCTCAAACTTTCTCGGTATTAGCATGGCAAGTCATCATTAGGTAGATCCTAAAAACTATATAAACTATTTTATTCAATGTTCAATAGGAATGGGCGCACAGGACACTGATTGGCAATTGTGACTTGTTTATGGATTCTGTGTAATGGTGAATGCATTGAAAAATAATACTACATTAATAAATATGTTTACATACAACAAAATAATATCAATGACTAGCTGGCGTTTGCGACTTCGTCTCCGTGGAATTTTAATAAATCTAAGTTATTAGCCTATACATTACTCCAGAAACTCGCGTCGCGTTTCAAATTTCATCCAGATTCGATTAGCAACTCTTGGATGGGAGATTTTTTTCTTTTTGGGCTCACTGGTACACAGTCATGTAAATTTTTGAAGAATTGGATTATACAAACTTACAATAATTCGAGCGCAGTCTTCAATCACAGGCAGTTGCCAACCCTTCCTAAACTGATTTTTATCTATAATTTCTTCCCATCGCGCCCATCTGGAAAGTTATATAAACATTTTTTAATCAAATCAATAATAATTGAGAATAGTTTGTTAATGGTTAATTATATATCTTACAAAATAAATGCTATTACTATACTTAAAAGTAAGCACTGAGGCAAAAACGCTATCAACATAAAAGTAAACCACAATTTATGTAAAAAAAAAGTAAATTGTTGTATCAGTTGGATTACAAAATTTACTACATGCAATAAATAATATATTATTTATTTTTAAATGTAGTTTGTATATTAAGTAATTGTTTAGCAGGATTTTTAATAAGACATTTTTGTTTTACTTAATTCCAGATAAGATGTTCATACATAGGGAAATCACCTGACATATGGTCATTCAACATTGTTTTCTGTTTACTGATACACAATGTAAATGTTGCAAAAAATACTTCAAGCACTTTGGCAATATAGCTTAGATATGTTATTTACCAACTTCATAAAATTGTTTAAATGGTTGTAGGCCACTAGATAGTGACCCACATTCTTGATAGTTGAAAAACTTTGAATTATTGCAAAATTGGGGAATCTCCGTGTGCCGAAATACATTCGATTCGTCCGAAATAATGTAGACGCAATCATATTGTTACTTACAAAATAGAGATATTCCAATATCTGAAAATTAAGATATTTACCCAAAAGTAAGCAAGCCTCTTTCAATCTTGAAACATTCTGATCTAGTCCATGACCCATAAACTACCTCCTCATCAACGGACACTCCCTCATGCCTTGGAACATATTCGTCACTCGCGTATCTTCTTCCTTTTCTACCCAGCTTCTCTTTCTTCCTTTTGCTTCTTAAACTAATACCTAAAATAAAAATCAGAAATAAACAAAAAATTGCATACATGATATCTCAACTGAAAAAATTGAGAATTATGAAGATAAACGTTGTAGGTTTAGTTTCTAAAATTTACATTTATCAAACACACAAGGTTAGGTTTTTAAAAATAACTAGTAATTAAATTTAGTGAAAAAAATAATAAAAGAAAATATGTATTGATTTTTTTTAAATAAAAACAAAAAACTGAAAGTAAAGAACTTTTTAGAAACCACATTTATGTACACAAACTAATTTCATTCATCTTCATAAGAGGATTATGTAAATATTTCCTTAACAAAATCTCTCTCAAGTGGCTGTTACATCTTGTATGTGATTCTTAAGACGGCTTCAAATTGAGATCGGTAGAAGCGTCGAAGAAATCACCAGCCCACTTGGTAGACATCCCGTGATAATAATCGAGTTATGTACATTTGATAGTTTTCTTATTTCAATAGACTAAATATCGTCTTAATAAGCAGACAGTTTTTCGTTTTCATTGATTTTATAAATTTATCTTGTCTAAATCTTGTTAACTGGTTATGAAGCGCAATGGTTCAACATCCGCAATAAGGAAGGAATCAATATCCTTTTGGGATTTTATTACTTAAGAAGCATTTAGTTGGTGTTTAATTTCTTACCTTCTTCGTCGTCTTCAGAATCTGGTGTTACTTCCATATCAGACATTTCCATGGGGCCATCATCGTGGCCATATCTTTTGATAATTGTACGTTTTCTAGGTTCTGTCACTATTAAATCTTCGTCTTCCTTTTTCTCAGTAGTATCGATTTCTGCTTTCTTTGCCCATTTATTCCAAAAATCAGGATCTCTTATATCAATATCAGATCTTTGATCAGCTGCTGCAAAACTAGCTTTCGAAAATGTAGAACCCTTTTCGGACTCCATTTGTATAACCTGAGTTCGGCGAGCTAATATCATTTCTATGTCTTCTTCACAAAATTTGTCACCAGCATTGTCTTCATCCATTACAGCTCCATAGGCACCTTTTTTTAATAAGTCTTCAATTTCCTTTTTCGATAATTGCTTTAAGCCCGCTTCCTTACCTTGCGACGTATTCATACTTTGCAAAATTGCTTTGTCCAGACCCAGTTTTAATGAAGCTTTATCAAACATTTCTCTTTCATAAGTGTTGCGACAAATCAGCCTGTAGATTTTAACCATTTTTTGTTGACCTATGCGGTGACATCGTGCTTGAGCTTGCAAATCATTCTGCGGATTCCAATCACTATCATATATTATGACAGTGTCAGCTGCTGTCAAGTTAATACCCAGTCCTCCTGCTTTAGTACACAATAAGAAAACAAAGCGATCAGAATCTGGTTTGGAGAACCTGTCAATAGCTTCTTGTCTTAAATTGCCACGTATACGACCATCAATTCGTTCGTAAGGATACTTCCTAAACATTAGGTAATCTTCCAAAATGTCCAGGCATCGGACCATCTGACTGAATATTAAGACGCGATGTCCTCCAGCTTTTAATTTAGGCAACAATTTGTCAACTAATACCATTTTACCAGATGATTGTATAAGTGCTTTATAATAGGCTTCTTTGTCTTCTCCATTCGCTTGTTTGTAATCAAATTGTATTTGGTCCTCAGCCCCATTGAGTAAATATGGATGTATACAACATTTTCGTAATTCCATCATTGTATTCATTAAATTCGGAATGTTGGCAGCAGATGCTGTACCTTTCTGTAAGAAACTAAAATTTCTTTCCAAAATAGCTCTGTAATATTTTTTTTGAATGTTTGTTAATTCTACTTCAATTATTGTTTCTTCTTTCGGAGCTAACGTTTTTTCAACATCTTCTTTCAATCTTCTTAACATCATAGGCTTTAATAAGGCTTGTAACTTAATAACTTCAGATTCCGTCTTTAATTGTCCAAATTCATTTAAAAATGCATCACTGCTAGAAAATTGAGAAGGCTCCAGGAAGTTGAGTAACGAAAAAAGTTCGTTTACATTATTCTGTAAAGGCGTCCCAGACAAAAGCACTCTGTGTTCTAAATGAAGCTGTCGTAATCCTTCTAATAATTTACAATTACGATTTTTTAATCTATGTGCTTCATCTATAACACAAATTCGCCAGTTGAATGATTTTAATTCTTGAAAATCAGTTACAATTATTTCAAAGGTTGTTATTAATACATTGAATTTCGTTATTTCTTTTATTGGTTGGCCTTGTGTATCCTTATAATAGAATTCATAGTCATGAATCATACTTTTACTAAGCTGCGATCCATGATAAACCACAACATTCATCTCAGTCCACGCCTCAAATTCCCTTTGCCAATTTGGTATCGTCGAAAGTGGAGCAATAATTAGAAAAGGTCCTCTAATTCCATACTCCCAAACGGAATTGACAAATGTAAGACTTTGAATGGTTTTTCCCAATCCCATCTCATCTGCCAGGATACAGTTTCTATTGTTATGCCAAGAAAACAATAACCAATTCAAGCCTTCAAGTTGATAAGGCCTCAGAGTGTTTCCACCTTTGTAAAGAGGAGATTCTTTTAACTGTACCCAATTATCAGCAGATGGCCGCTTTTTAAATTTCCATTTTTCTTTTAATGGGATTTCGCTAAAAATTTTATATTGCTCTATTTTGTCCACATCGATATCTTCTTCTAACTCCCAAGTACAATCTTCATACTGTAAGCTTTTCCATTTCACTAAATAATGCTTTACAACTGTATTGTTTGCTGGATCTTGATTCTCAGACATGTCCAAAATCCTTTCAACTTCAACATAATCGGGGTTAAAGGGTTCATCATCTAATAATTCAAATATATTTAATTGTTGAGCTTGCTTTTGTTTGAAACGTTTGATTTTAGAAAATATTCGTTTATCACCTTTGTATAATTCTTCTTCTGTTTTCCATTCGCAGTGTAAATAAGAGAAATTACGGTATTTCACAAAATACTCCTCAACATCAACCATAATTGGTTTTTTATTTTTCATTTCAACTGTATCATTGTCAGACATACACTTGTTGTCTTTACTTTCTACTATTTGTGTTTCTTCGAGATTAAGATTGTCCATTTTAATACTGTTGCTGCAACTGGGTCCGGCTATCTCATCATGTAATTGTTTATTCTCTATCGGCTCTTCACTTTCCAAATCTACGGTTTTATCTTCTTTTTTATGTTCATCACTTGGCGATTCAGATTTAAGCTCTCGTTTTCCCATACGGCTTGCTAGAACATGCTGAACAATCATTGAATCTTCTTCTGTTGTATTAACGTATATGTAATTTGGTTTTGGCGTATTCTCCGATCGTTGAAAATCTTTGGTATCAGGGTTTGAGTCTTCGAATTCTTTTTCTAATTTCGGGGTTGCCATGGTGAACTCATCATCAGACAATCGCAACATAACGTCGTCTGTGTACTTCTTGCGCTGCGTATTCCTGGCAGAACGCCGCTTTAAGCTATCGTCGCCTTCAGGTGGAGGTGACGGAGGTGGAGTCGTCATTAAATCATCAGGTTCTCCATCTGAATCCGGTATCAATCCGCCGCGTCTTTTCTTTTTTCCACTTGGTGTTTTTTTCGTTATCATTTTTTTACAGCTTCCTCCACCAGATGATCGTTTCTTAGATGCTTTTTTCTTCTGTGCAAAAGTAAAATCTACATCTTCATCTTTCTCAGTTTGTTCACGTTTGGCTTCTGCTTCTTCGAGCAAATCTTTAATAGCTATTTTTGAAACAGGAATGTCGTCAAAGTCTGTGACGTTACATTCATCTAATGATGGTATTTGTGAAATATTTTTACCGGGTTCGAGGTTTGTTGCACTATTGTCCGCATGAAAATCTATTATAGTCTTAAAAGAAGCATCTTTTTCGAGCAAATCATTGTTTGTTGTAGTATCTGCCTGGATTTCGGTTGCTCCTCTCTTGACGTTTCGTTTTCTTTTTGGTGCATTAGGATCTTTAGACTCACGCTTCTTTCGTTCTTTTATTTGTTTTTCTCCCGGATCTTTAGTAGCTTTTGGTTCTTTTGGTGTCCTTGGTTTTCTCTCTTTATTTTTTCGTGGCGCACGCGGTTTTTTTACTTTTCCAAAATTAAGTTCATCCATAGAAATTGCACTACTATCTAAATTGGACATATCTTCAGTCACGTCAGTATCTAATTCTAAGTGACTCTGAAGACCTGTTCCTGCAGTGACACAATCCTCTGACACAGGAAGTTGATCCAATGGTTGAGATAGAGGAATTACCTTTTCCTTCTTAACTCGTGGTTTTCTAGGTTTTGTTGGGCCTTTTCCGCGTCCACGACCTGTCGTACTCGTAACCTGAGGACTTTCAACCATTTTTGTGCCATAAATAGGATTTTGTAAAATACAATTAGGACCACCACTACATTTGTCATTACTCTCATGTTGTTGCAACATTGCTAGTCTGTCCTGGAGACATCTGACTTTTTCCTGGTTCTCATTAGATGGTGGCAAACAATATATCTCTTGTATTTGTTGTTGAATAGCTAATCTCTCTTGATGATGAGATGTAGCAAACATATTTGGAATACCAGGATGTGGCAAAGTGTTTGATCCCATCATTATCAAATTAGGATTCATGTTGTGAGGTACATTCGACATAATATTAGGCTGATTTTGCATAGTTGGTCCCAAGTTTGAATGAACATTTTGAACACCCATTGGCATTCCTACTTGGATATTTGGTACATTGTTAGGAGCATTTGTTTGAACATTGGATACATTGGTAGGGGGATTGGGTATAGTAGCTTGTATATTTCCTATAATATTGACAGATGTAGACGGTAGGCAAGTTAAATTACCTTGCGTATTGTGACCCGGTATACTCGACGACACGGTGTTGGAAATATTGCCGTGCATTGTTTGAGTAGATGGAAGAATATTTTGTCCATTGGTAATTGTCTGTGTGCCAGTCGGAGGTCCACTTGGAAATGTGGAAGTTACATTAAGAGTTTGATTACTTTGCAGGCTTGTTGACGCGCTTGTTACCATACTAGCTGAAATAGGTTCAGACATAATATTCTGAACATTGCCTGGAACACTTTGAAATGTATTATTTGGATATCCTTGATTTCTAGTTACATTATTAATTGGCGAACTTTCAAATTGATTTGCATTATTACTTGCAGTATTTATAGGTATATGGCTCATAGGTATATTAATTGTTTGTGGACTACTTGCTTGAATATTATCAACAGCGCTGATATTTGACACAGATGAAGGTGGCAAAGAAGTCATGTTGCTTATCTGATCGTTGGCAATTTTAGTGGGTTTATCTATCGCCTGAAGCTGAATATCATGTTTTTCATTACTGCTTGGTACTTCTCCAGGCACCTCAGTCTTTTCTTTATCTTTGGGATTTCCTAGGTTAGGTTCACAAATTGTTTCCGCTGGTTGATGTCCTTGAATTTGGCTATCGCTTTTCTCTGTTTCGTCAACAGAAACACATGGGTTCAATGTAGATGATGTCATTGAAGCATTATTCGCATTATTTAATGACATATTTTCTTTTGGAACACTTGTTATATTTGATGGTGGAATGAATGTATGTGATTTGTTTACTGTATCCAGCTGTCTTTCCTTTTCCGGACATGACCTATCGATAGGTTTTTGTTCTGTTGGTACAATCAAAGAAGTATTTTTGGCTAAATCAGATTTTAAGGTATTTGCTGGTGCCACAGATTCCACACTTTTAATAGATTGATCACCTTCCATGTGACCGACGTTTATTGGTGTCGGTAATTTGTTTTGATTCCATTGTGAGGGCGATGAAGAAATGTGGCCAACTGCTGGAGATGAGGGGGTTCTTTGATAGGGATAGTCAGCACCAGATGGTAAAACCATTTGTTCTAAAGCTTGGAGTGTATTTTGAGACGTAAATGATCCGGATACCGGTGGAGCACCGGAAGAAACTGGTGACTGAACTAAGTTTCGAGGTCCATGCGGTGAAGCGTTGGGTCCTTTTACAGGCGACATTACTGGACGGGGAGATAATTGAGGTTGTGGCTGTTGGCGTGGAGAAACCTGAGCCCTTGGTGAAATTTGGGGCGATAACTGTGGGAAGGGTGGGCGATATTGAGGACTACCAGTTTCTATTCCAGGTGGCTTTATGGGATTGTATTGATTGGTTACATTTACGTCAAGAGGATGTTGAACCTGATGAGGTTGATAATTCATGGGAACTGCATGATGAGGTGATGCATACGGCATCTGAGATGATACAACATGTGACGGGCCAACTGTAGAGGATGGAACTGGGGGTTGGCGAGATACGTGATGTATAGAGGGTGCTCCCGAATGATGCAAATGAGCATTTGGATGACTTTGAAGTCCAGATGTAATGCCACCAGTGTGACTTGCCATATTTTGGTGCGATTGATGTTGGGGCATAGCAGGGTGATTCTGTTGCCCATGAGGTAAACCATATTGATGAGCATTCACATCCATTTGTTGATGATATGTTGGATGTTGACCGATTCTAGTTGCAGTCGGTGGATGCATTTGTGTGTAATTAGGATAACTCTGAAATAAAATTAAATACATTTTATAATTAATTAGCTGAGTCATTTCAATGTATATTTTATTATATAACAATAATATAAAACTAAGATTTATTTTGCTAGGCATTGTAACTTAAGTGCAACAACAAATATAAATTTTGGTAAGACTTTATCCAAAAGTTGAGTTGGTGACCATTTGTGATTTGTAAATATTATACCTGCTGTTGTCCATAAATTTGTTGAGACGAGGGTTGAGGGAAATGCGGCTGTCTTGGTATATAAGCTCCATTTTGCGCTTGTAGACCCAGACTTGAACTCTTTAAAATAAAAAAAATGATAAAGGGTTATTTTTTTAATTGCCAGAAAAAATACCGGTAAAAAAGAATAAATTTAAGATATTTAATATGTAGTCACTATATTTTTTACCCAACAATGATAAAGTTAGTAACAAATTAAACTTTTAAAAATCCTGTAAAACCATAGATACAATACTCATTGATGTTAATGAGTAGGACGTAGCTGGGTGAAGTGTGTGGGCGGGGGGTAGGTAGTGTGCGCGCTGATATATATGATAGGATCAATATCGGTATATGTTTTTATTCTTAATATTAAATTGTAAAAATTTGTTGATATTACCTGTTGTGGAGGATATTGATGCATTTTTTGTTGATGTTCATATGAATGTCTATAGCCTGGAGTTATAGGTGAATACCTGTTGGCCCCAGGAGCTCCTGGCCAAACTCCCATGTCACCAATTCCTAAAAAATCATAATTTTTGCAGTAGAATAATGAGTTTTCTTTTTTGCAGGGAAAATTAAAAATAAAAACAATTTATGGGAATAGGTAAATTGTACATACCTTGTTCTGGCATAGTATACATGGGGTCAGGTCCAGGATGATAGCCTGGATAAGAATGAGATGGATGTACATGATGTGATGGATGAAGAGGGCCATGTGTTGGTTGAGGAAGACGTGGTCTTGGATAACCCCCATAATCATGGTACTCTGGTGCAGGTGGACCAGCTCCTGAATTAGGTACTGGTTGAGTACTGCTGGGTAGCCCAGGGGCACTCCCGCTACCAAAGGACGCCAGTTTTTGTATCGATCCTTCCTGTGCCACACTACTTTGACTGTAAGCCTGTCTGTAACTAATTCATATTTTATTTAGTACCAATTCTAGTAGTATATTACAGCAATTAATACTTAAAAGTAAAGTACCTATTATCTGGTGGGTCTTTACTTTCTCCAGCTACCCCAGATGATGTGCTACCAGCAAAACTGTCTGCTCCACCAAGGTCAGTAAGTCCTTCCAACATACCGCTTCCATCATCACCAAATAAATTATATGAGTCCATCACTCTTTAAGAGTGAATAATAAAGAACTTGTGTAGAATGATCTCATGATCAGTTGATACACCCATCTTTATCTGAAACAAATTTAGCCGATAGGACCATGCTTTTTGTAACATTGTTTATGAGAATCATTCCAAACTTTCTATTCTGATCTTAAGTCTGATGATGTGTTTATGCAAGATTGTTTTTTACCATTTGTTTGTTAAAAATAGATTTAATTTTATGTTTAAGCTAGTACTTGACCATAATCCCACCTGATATTAAGTGATTATGTGGTTGAGGGATGGTACACTCTAAGCTTAATAAATATATATTGCCTCTACTCTTGAAGACCCCCAACATCATATTTGGATGGAATTTTTGATATTACATACAGACCTTTACTAACTATATAGATATATGCAAAAGTACTTAAACAATTCCTTATGAGTCAATAGTTAATTCTAAGATTTGATTACATACATCCAAGAATATATAAATTAAAATTAAACTATTAGTTAGACTATTACACAACTTGAGTGTTGAATACCCAATGCTTTCTTTCTTAATCTCATAATGATATTATGAAATCAAATATGATAAAAATTTGGAGCATTTATTACATATTTCTTATTCATAAATAGTAATTTTTAAAAAATATTAAGTAATTAATTACAATTAAATTAAATAGTATTTAAAAAAATGTTTATATCAATAACTAGCTGTTCCCATGCGGTTTGATCCACATGAAATTATGAAATTTTCATTTTATTGTTTACATTTGTCAAATTATCAATTGCAAATGTCAAAGTGACATGACATGATGGCAAACCATGGTAATCTTGCTTCCTTGACGTTGGCAGCAACTTATGCTGTCTTTCCCACATTAGGATTTTTTTATCCAAAATATTTACCCCCTAAGTTTCATGGAGTGAAAATATATAGCCTAAAGTGTGATGCAAGGGCTTTTTATTAAAGAAAGAATTATTTAAAAATATGCTGTAATTGCTGACATCTTAGGTAGCAAAGAAGTGTGTGTTTACACTTTATTATATTATAAGTATGGATAATTAATTATTCTGTGCTGTGATATTGTTAATGCCCATTTTATGTATCTTATTTGCGGTATATAGGTACTACTACTATAGCTATTACTTAATACAATTTTATTATACAAGTCATTTCTTTACAATTATGTTTCTTTGATAATATGCACTTATATATAATTTATAAGACTAACAATTATATTAGACAATATTAATAATAAGTAAGAAGATATCTCTAAAAAAAAGTAATTTAGAAAAAATAATAGGAATTTAGGTCTCAACTACACATTTAAGTAATAACAAAAACTATAATTAACTGTTAATGTTTTTCACATTTCCCCCCAACAAGAATGATAATTTTGAATTGGAAATAAAAAAAAATTTTAACTCTATTTTAATGGCTATATCATACCTGAAAGGTTAAACAAAATTACTAAATATCCTCAAAACTTGTCATTAGTGCCACTACACAAAACTACTTAGGGGGTTGATTTTTGTTAGGGGAAATAGTTTGATGTGTTGTAGCAGCTCTAGGAAAATTAGTTCAGTTATTATAAGCACCGAGCACAGTAATCTCATGACATCACAGGTGATGTTAAGATTGTTGTTGAAGGTTTGCTCATCTAACTGGTCTTCCTATATTTATATCACAGAGTGATCATGTTTTATCAAATTTGTCCATACTAATTGTAATAATTATAACATATACTGAACAAAATGATTTCTAAGGCAACATGCTATATTTTAGCATTTGGTAATAAACTATCCTAGTGGCAGGATAGAACTAACAATACAACTGCCAATTTACAGTCTTTACATTTTATCTAGGCAAATTTAAATCAGTCAGTGCCATATTTATCATGTTCTAAGTTTCAAATGTTAATAGAATAGGTACTTTTTATTCATACACTCAAGTTCAAATACAATTTTTCATTTTAAATTATGTAATGATACATAAAGTAATATTTACAGAATATGCTTGATTTTTTGTTCTTGTTCGATTTTTAAAAAACTAGTCATACATTCAACAAATCCTCTGTTGCCTAGTTTACCTTTTATAGCTTATATTTATTCTATGATGGATTCACATTGCAGTAACATATATACAAAACATATTGTCATCTCAATACAACTTAAACAATACATTTTTGTAAGGATGTTTCAGCAATGGAAACTCACAATCAATATATACAATTCAGAAATAAATAAAAACGAAACATATAGATACCCACCAAATAGTTGTACAACCCAAAATCGTAATCGGTTTTTCAATATGTAAGGTAATGGAATCTTCTTAAGGCTTCACAGTAGTTAGAGCAGGTGAAACCAAGGGGAAAAGCTATACGCTTATGATAGAATAGAACATATAGCGATACAACTTTTCCCTTTTAGTTAAACTGCAATATTTGAAATCTTGATATTCAAAAAATCCATATAAAACATCCACATTCACACGTATTTTATTTTCATAAGAAATCATACTTCTTGTCGAAGATTTTTGCTTTTTTATATTAAACGAATCTATCTTAAGACGTAGTCATATCTGTTATATCACCCGAAGAAACCCTAGTTGATCCATCGGTTCATATTATACCATAATATGAAATATTTCTCAAAAAATGTAAACGCCTTATACAGAATTAAGTACATGTTAAACATATCAAACAAATAATTACAACAATGTTAGGCCAGACACGTTAAATAAAACACCGGATCTAGAAGATTAAATAATAAAACCGAAAGTTTTAATATAAGAAAAATAATAGTATATGTGTTATTTCTGTAATATAGTCAAAATCTTTATTCCATAACAAGTAGTTAATACTCACTAAAAGCGCCACACAACACGGTTGATCACAAAATGGATACCATGTTCCCAAAAGATAAACTGTGCAAAAGTTTCAGTTACAAACGATCAAAATCTTAAAAGTTCGATTAAGGAACAACGCTTTTATCAATCTAATGTCTTATTGAGATTCAAAGCTTAAAATGAAAAACTCTCAAAATTTTAACCATCAGCACAGCCACTACACTCCGTCCATTTTGTTGCCTAAAATTTGTTTTTTTTTTTTATAGTACAAAACAAAGTTACCATACAGCCATTTTAACTTTTATACTTGATCGTCAGTTGTTTATTAATTTTGTTGTCTTTTTTAAAAAGTATATACTTATAACAATAATGCTCCCAAAAAAATAAAAACATTCAGTTTTTGCATTAAAGAAAAATACTAATCGATGTTTTCGTTTCAATGTAACAATCTAGAATTGATGGTAGCGTTTTCATAATTCCAGTCCAGTATCCATTTTCAAATCGTCAAGATAACAGTGAAGTTGAGTAAGAGAAAGCAGTTGAATTTCTTTTAAGTAAGTAATTTCAAAATATCAAAAACGTATTTATATAAACTAACACTCACGTCTATTGCCGTGTAATGATTAGCACTATAATTTATAGCAGTGTTTCATGAAAGACTGTTAACTTGTTTTTAAGTATTTAGTAACCATTCATCTACCATATATATTATTTTCCAGCTGTAGATGCATACCGGTTTAGGGGGTTTAACGGAGAATTAGTAGTTAGTACCGGCAAATTCATTGCAGAATACATTGTTATTCAAAAATAAGTGTGCTGATGATCCATCATATTAAAGTATGCTTACTGGGTCAAATAAATTATCGATCTAAAACTCAAAGTGACACATAATAACTTTGACAAATTAAAAACCACAGACGGAAGAAACAAAGGCCCATGTCGTACCTTTTTACTGCCTATGCGCCGCGCCGCCCAGATAATAAAATCCCTAAAACGTGTGGTTCCTGTACTATTGTAGTATCACCACTGGAATGGCACCGGCATGACTGACATTATTCGCGGATCACAGTTAAATGTTTTACACTCTGTGACAAAGAGTAGCAATATAATATGGTGGGCGATGGGCGCGCGATCTGGAGTACAATTACTGGAGTGTCATGTTGAATTCTTACCTACCTCATAAAATACTGAGGGCATAAATTCTGTAGCCCATGATTTACTAAATTTATTACTAATATTAGAGAATTGAAAATTGTCAATTACAGTCTAAATGATGAAACTGGTCGATCAAGTTGTTAGAAGTTTTAAGGTAGCAAAAGTGTTTCGGGAAAACACAGACAAAATAAACAGTATAGACTTTTCACCCAATGGTGAAACTTTAATATCCTGCAGCGAAGATGATCAAATTGTTATATATGACTGTGAAAAGGGCACCCAAATGATAACTGTAAATAGTAAGAAATATGGTGTCGATTTAATACATTTTACACATGCCAAAAATACAGCTATTCACAGTTCGACTAAAGTGGACGACACTATAAGATATTTGTCTCTACATGACAACAAATACATCAGATATTTCCCAGGGCATACGAAAAAGGTTGTCACACTGTGTCTATCTCCAGTAGAAGATACATTTTTATCTGGATCTTTAGACAAAACCTTGCGTCTTTGGGATCTGCGATCACCTAATTGTCAAGGTTTAATGAACTTATCAGGTCGGCCCGTAGCCGCTTATGATCCTGAAGGACTGATATTTGCAGCAGGAGTAAATTCTGAAAGCATAAAATTATATGATTTGAGATCATTTGATAAAGGTCCTTTTGTTACATTTAAACTCAATCAGGAAAAGGAGTGTGACTGGACTGGACTGAAATTTTCACGAGATGGAAAAACAATGTTAATAAGTACAAATGGATCAATTATACGTTTAGTTGATGCTTATCATGGAACTCCGCTGCAAACATTCACAGGACATTTGAATAACAAAGGCATACCAATTGAGGCTTCATTTAGTCCCGATTCTCAATATATCTTTAGTGGATCTACAGATGGTAGAGTGCATGTTTGGAATGCTGATACTGGGTACAAAGTTTGTGTACTAAATGGAGATCATCCAGCACCAATTCAATGTGTTCAATTTAATCCTAAGTTTATGATGTTAGCATCTGCATGTACAAACATGGCATTTTGGCTACCAACAATTGATGATGTTTAATTTACATCTTTAGCATCTCTGTCCAAGTACCTTATAATCTGTTATTTGACAGCAATGAGAATTTAATTTGTATCTAAGAGTTAAAAACATTGTAGATTTTCAATGTACACAATTTAAATCTTATAAATCATCTTTAAGATCTGTCTTTTGAATTGGTTTAAGGATAGAAGAAAATTCATAAATTATTAAATTAGTAACTTTTAAATATTATGCAGCCATTTTTCGATAAGATTGCATTAAATATATGTAGTAAATAGTACATGCATTTAGTTTTCATTCCATGTAACATTCTATTTTATCTTATAATAGTTAAATTTTAAGATTTTCTTAACTATTAGTTTTAATACTATACTACTTAGGAATATGTATTTCCATCTAAGCTTTGAATGACTTTAAATAACACCGAAATATAGTGTTTTATTTATTTAATCCTCTGCATGTAATAATACAAAATTTATGCATATATTATTACAAATATATTATCCATATTTAAAAAAAAAGAAATCTGATGTCCAATTAACATTGGGGTTAAAGATTTACAAATAGTTTTTACAGAAAAATATAAGGTTAGGTCCTGCATAGTGATATACCCGTTAAAATCTTAAGCTGTGCCTGCATTTTGTTTATACTTTATTTATCCTAATTTAAGGTTTTTGAAAAAAACCCAATGAGTTGGAAAAATTAAAATCTAATGTATCCAATATGGCAGCCAATACACAAAATGGTGATTGACATGATCAATGGCCCCGACTGGCCCTGACCTGGGTACTAAAAGAAAGGAAGGACTTGATACTTGATTAGTAGAATACAGTACTTAGAATAAAATCCAAGATTGCCCTTTGTCGCTGACATTGGAAGTAATATTAGGTTCAATATCTAAGTCTAAGATAAAGAATTTATGGATCCTTACTTTCATACTTATTAACAATCTGTGTAAAAACGAAATCGCAGTATGTAAAATATGCTAAAATAAAAAGATAGCTTTCATATGTTTTGTCCATATCAGCCTTTCTTCCTCCTGGAACTGTTAGTTGGCTAGGGTATAAAAGATATAGGTATATCCATAAAGTGAGAGGTCAAAGATATGATTTCTTTGGTTAACTCACATTATTACAACAAAAAATAATTTAAATCCTAAAAATTAAATAAGTTTTACTTCTTTGGCATGCTGTAATTATTTTATTACCCTATAAAAACTTCTAGAATTTTTTTAAAACCTGCCTGATAACTCAACATGACATCAGTTGCAGTTTGACATTGACATTTGACAGTCTCCTCGTTTTGCGTTTCCGTTTCACTTTTTCCAATCCAAATCTAGTCTTCGTTTCTTATCTTATGCTTTAATGCTTATTCTTCTTAGTGATACGATCTTTGGAGCAAATAGGTTATAAATTCGTTGTAATAATTTACTTGGCTTATAGTTTTGTGACGAGGTTGACGAGTGTTGGTTATATAAAATGATGATACTAATTAACTTTTAATATATTTAAAGCTGTAAAGGTAATCCTGAACAGTAACGAAGATTACAAATATATCACATCAACTTATTCCTAGGAAAGGAATTAGATATAAATGAAATAACTTAACAATGAGAAAAGTCAACGAGAAGGCCATGAAAAGTGTTAATAATTACGCATCAAATGATTATGTGGATGCCTTTAGCTATATTAACGAAAGACCAGTAGATGACATATCACTGGAATTTTTCTATAAACCCCATACAATAACTCTTTTGGCAGTTTCAATTGCTACTGTCATTTATACTGCTTTTGTAAGGTAAGTATATTTTGTGTCAAGTAAATGGCAGCTGTTTTGTTTTAGAACTACATTAATTCTTCTACTGTTTCAGGGATGAATCTACAATACAAGACAACATATGGTCCGGCACTTGCTGTGTTGTTTTTTTCTTCCTCATCATATCAGTCCTAACATTTCCCAATGGACCTTTTACAAGGCCACATCCAGCTGTTTGGAGAATTGTATTTGGAGCTTCAGTACTTTATCTTCTTGCACTCTTATTTTTGTTGTTTCAAAGTCATTCCACTGTAAACGAAATAATGTATTGGATTGATCCAAATCTACGTAACTTCCATATTGATATGGATAAGGTGTGTATTTATTAAATATCTTACTTTTGTATAATTTCACAAAAACAAATAATATAAGATAGTTGATATGTTAATTTAATATGACTTTACAGGAATATGCCGTGAATTGCTCTGACATATCTGTAGCCAAAGTTTGGTCTCATGTGGATGTTTTTGCTTGGGGACACTTCTTAGGATGGATGTTTAAAGCAATTTTATTCAGACATACGGGCCTGCTTTGGGCTATTTCCATTATGTGGGAAATTACTGAAATAGCATTTGCACATTTACTACCTAACTTCTTAGAGTGTTGGTGGGACTCAATAATTTTAGATGTCTTAGTTTGCAATGGTTTTGGTATTTGGTGTGGTTTAAAAATATGCAAAGTTTTAGAAATGAGAGAATATAAATGGGTCAGTATAAGGTAATCATTTATGCATACTACATATATCAATGCATACTTTAAATTATGTGTAAAAATTTTGTAAACATTCTTATAACTTTTGCAAGATCTAAATTTTAACAGATTTTTTTGGAGTATGAATGTTTGGTGCCTGGTTATCAGGTAATTCTGGAGTGACTGATAATAATTAACTTTTATATAAACTTAATTATTTATTTGGATCATACAATTTCATATAACCTCAACCTAATGGATAGATGCAGATTGCTCAAATGTCATAAAAAAGCAAGAGGTGACAAATGTGTAATATGATTTTATAAAAAAAAAACAGTAAACATATCAGTAACCAGTCTCTAGCCTCTTCTGCTTGGTCTATTACATTATATTTTATTTACACCAGAAGGTAAGAAGACGGCAAGGTTCTAGTTGAACAATATTTTTCAAAGAGCATAATAAACTCGTCTCTCTTTGATGATCATGAAAGAATGAAAATAAATTTTAAGTAACAAATAAAACATGTACACTTAAATAAGTGTAATATAAAAATAATTTTTTATCACAAAATTTAAGATATCATTTTTAACTGTTAATTAGTTCAACAGTGCTAATTTTTGCAATCTGTATCTGCCATCATTATTGTGAATTACTGTTAGTTGCCTGGGACCTTGTCTGCTTTTTTTGACAGATAATGTAAAAAGATAATCTGCGCTAAATATGAGAATAGTATGATGTTACAGACACCTTAATGTTATTTTTCTGCATCTACAATAATTATAATTTGGCTACTGACAAAAAGGTTAAATATTTTTTTTAATGTTTCAGAGACATTTCATCAACTACAGGTAAAATTAAAAGAGCTATTCTTCAATTTACACCAGTACAATGGACACCAGTTAGATGGCTGGATCCAAATTGCACTTACATGCGATTCTTTGCTTTGAGCCAGTTGGTTGTATTTTGGCAAATATCTGAACTCAATACATTCTTTTTGAAACACATATTTGAAATGCCTCCATCACATCCTCTAGTGATTGCACGGCTGTGTCTCATTGGAGTGATTGTAGCCCCATCAGTCAGGTAAATATTTTCATAATAAATCTAATCAACATTTTTAACTTAAGTCCACTTATTCTGACTAGCCAAATCGGATATATAATGCAATGTCCATATATAACATATAACTTTTTTCTTTAATTAATAGAATTATTTTGATGCAAAAATGTATGCCAGTATGTAATGAAATCATCCCAAATCTGGGAAATATCAATATTTTATTAAAACAAAATATAACCCATTAACTATTTAAAATAATATTTACAAAAAT
>LD699455.1:4187663-4218636 GCA_003118335.3 Papilio memnon
ACATGTTAAAACAATATTATTTATTGCTACATGTACAATGCTAAAAATTTGCGATTGGTGAACAGGTTTTCTTTTGTTTATTTGAAATTCGGACAACTGAACTGACAATCCCACATGACATCCCGACTCGTACATCGTACATTAATGGCAAAGTCTTTTTTAATTTGTTAATATTTTTGTAGAATCATAGTTAAAATGGGAAGAATTTGTGTCGTGGAGGCTTGCGGAAGTATTATGCTGATTGTGGGTTATATTTTCACAGGTAATAGTTTTAAACATAATTTGTTAGTGGAGAATTACCGTGAGTATGCATGATTATCCAATCCTAGTTCAAGAACAAATAACTTAAATACTTATGCATTCATTTATTCCTTTCTCTATTGAAATAACTTTGTTTTAATTTCAGATTTAAGGTATAAGGAATAAGTTAGGTTTGCGGTATAAACTTCACAAGACTGTTTTAAATAGCAATATCTGATTTACAATTAAACTTAAATATACTGTACTGTTTTTTAATTAAAAAATTAAATATGTAATACTACAATAGTAACTTATTGTAATTTTATCTCAGTTCAGCTGCATTTCGTGTCCCATAAGGACCACTAGGTAAGTACCTACCCATACGAAGCGGTTCTGAAAAGCAAGCAACAACAGGAAATGTATAGAGCCTCAAAGGGCAAGTTTATCATAGCACCTTCGATTTGGGGTCGATATTATAGTAATTATGTATTTTGTATTGTTTTGGTGATACACTAATGATAACAATAATACATTAAAATCCATCTGAAGCAGTAATCTGCTGACGTCAGACAACAAAAACAAGATTTTTTATTATTGTTGTAATTAAATCATATTTAAACATGATGTACATCGCCAGAGAGGGATAAAAGGTACACGTATTGAGTTCTCGCTCGGCTTCAATTTTTCGACAAGAGCTCAATCCTGTTCTAGTAGTACATTCCTGGCCAAAATATCCTTGTGGCTAGAGGTGAATCGCTACGTCATTTTAGAGAAACGTAACGTAACTAGTGATTTGTTCGGCGTCACATATTTTAAAATTAGTGATTTTTGTAACTAGTTATTTCCATTGCAAAAATTATAGTCAATTAATATAAATTTTAAAATCGGCCCAGTAGTTTTAGCGTGAATCAAATACATACAAAAATACAAAGTTTTCCCCTTTTTAATATTAGTTCATAAAGTAATAATGATAAAAAATTAATGAGCTCAAAAACACATTGCAACATAATAAATACAAACAAGAAAAAGCAACAATTAACTATTAATAATTAAAACTATTGTAAATAAAAATTTCGAAGATAAAAAATTATCAGTAAAAAACAACAATTTTTTTTTCGGTTATCTCATAACAAGTAGAAACATATAGAAGAAATATTACCTATTGACCGACCGACCTCGCCCGAATAACGCATTTACAAAAATCACGACTTCAAAACCGAACACGCCCTTGTAACGTATTTCATAAATCACGACTTTAAAACCGAACACGCCAGTGTAACACATTTACAAAAATCACGACTTCGAAACCGAACTCGCCCGAGTAACGCATTCACCACTTTCAATTTCACTCGAAACCCGTGATGCCGTTACACATCACTTCACCGCTGATTGTAACTAGTGACGTGAATAACGCTCACGTCTACTTGTGGCACTATATATCTATGGTTCTGTGGGTGCAGTGCTGCCAATGCCACGGCAATTACCTTGTTCTGTGGCTTTCGGGCTACGATCAACAATAATCGAATCAAAGCTTTCGGGCCAACAAATTACAAAATCTGCGGTCTACACCCGCAACTCAAGGGTCATAGTAGATTCTAGGCTTTTCGCGAATCTAGAGTAATTCATTGTTTATCTTTAATAAATTTATTTGTACACAACTTTTGATGGAAAATTATCACAAATAATGATTAATTGTAAATGTATCGGAAAAATGAAATTGTTTACGCTTAAATATATTGTAGTTTTTGTAAAACAAAGAGGGACAATTTCCAAACATTTCGTTGTTGTTAAAAACTTTAAAATAGCGACATTTAACTATGTTAATAATAGTTTTATTAAAGTTTTTCTCGGCTATAGGTATACATGTCAGTAACTACTTGGTAACTACTAACTACGGCTCCCCGTTGATATTTTTTCCATACAAACGGCATATTACACAATATACATGGCCGGGTAAAAATTTTCATTAGCAACACTGTTGGCTGACAGTAGACCGCCCGTCCGTCTGATTTTTGTTGTTTGAGGTTTGAGTTGTTTTCAAGAAACAAGATTCAAGATTTTGTCATATTTCTTTTTGTAGGTTATAATTTAGTTTTTTTTTTGTTTAAAGTTACACTATACATCCCACCACAATCTTAAATACTTATATTTTTATAACTGTAACTAAGTATATTTAAACTTGCAAACAAATGCAAGATGAATGATAATTCTTCAATTAATTATGAATTGTCATTAAAGTATTGGGCTGAGATTCCTCCGACTCTGGATGGAGTGCTTGGAGGATTTGGATTTATCTCAAATGCTGATATTGAAGGATCAAAACTGTTCTTAAAATCAATATTTGCTTTACATAATGGCCCGGCTCCAAATGTCGCTTTGGATTGTGGTGCTGGTATTGGCCGAATAACAAAATATTTACTAATACCGAGTTTTAAAAAGGTGGATGTAATAGAACCTGATGAGAAATTTATTAATGCAATAGAGGACTTTGTTGGTGAAAATAAGAGTAAAGTTGAAACTTTATATAAAGTTAGTCTACAGGAATTTATACCAGAGAAAAAGTATGATGTTATCTGGAATCAGTGGGTTTTAGGATATTTAACTGACGAAGATCTTGTACTATATCTAAACAGATGCAGGTAAATATGCACACAATGAGAAAATATTTTCTTGAAGTGGATAAAATGATTAAAGTTATTATGTTTATTAAACTAATTTACAGAGAGGCATTGACGAAGAATGGAGTTCTAGTTGTTAAGGAAAATGTCACCTCATCAGGTGCCACAGAAAAAGATGAGGCAGATTCATCAGTGACTAGGTCTTTTAAAGATTACATGAGAATTTTTAAAAAAGCAAATTTAAAAAGGATTAAACAATGTAAGCAAACCAACTTCCCTAGTGGAATTTATCCTGTTTATATGTTTGCTCTTATACCAAACACAAGAATACCAGAACTATCTTATGCTACTAGATTGAGAAGCACACACCATAATCCTTCTTAGAACCCATAAGAAATGAATAAATAGTAAAGTTATGGTTGAAGTACTATTTTGGTATGGAACATAAAATGTGTATGTACACACTTTGAAACACAATTAAAAAAAAATACAGTTTTAATAAAATTGTAGAATATACATTTTTATTTTTATAATAAATGCTTGAAATATTATTTTTTATTTTTTATAGTGTATGCCCCTGTGTGTGTAGTATTTATTTGTATTTTGGTGCTTAATATTATATGTAATTGGAGGAACTCCTTACATTAATATAATTATATGTTCTGATCAGAGTTACCTTTTTATTCAAGATTTTTTGAAATGCTTTTATATAATAATTAAATGTATTACCTTAACTTTTAATTATTGGGCAGTACAGAAAAAAAAATCTTGTTTCTCTTTTTGTACACTGTCTTTTGAATATATGAAAGTTTTCCTGTTGATAAATAAAACCTATTTTAAACATCTCCTTTTCTTCTATAACTGAAATTCTGTAATTATTGGTTTTAGTATTGTTTGTTCATATCATGTGATAAAATAAAATTCAAATCTGATTTATAAAATATATTTATTAAAAACAATTGAAGAGATATTTAAAAATAATCACAGAAATTGCAATCTCATGTAATATATTCTGTAATTTCTTTATAGTAACGACAAAATCCCAAATTCAAATAGCCTCGCGACACCGTGCGTTCTGCAATAGTCAAATACTAATATGTACATATTTAAAAATATAATTGTACTAAGAAGTGTTTCATTTGAGTAATGTTAAGAGATATTGCCATAATGTTTTTGTTGCCTAGTAGTAAGGCAGTTTCTAATTTTATACAAATCTATATGTTGGTTGTCATGCATCATATCTTCTAATAGGACTTGTGTCGATATTAAAGTTGTTAATTTTAATATAATTTCTTATAAACTCGCGATCACTGTCTGTTAAAAGTGTCCAACTCTCTAGTTCTACTAATATTTCTAAACTCATGCAACTATGGATTATTCTTTCGACCGAAGTAACAGACATAAAGTCAGATTGCATTATACGTAATTCTCTCAAATGTATCAGTGGATTTTTCTCTAATATTTTAATCATGAATTCGTCGGTGAATTGTATAGCTGTCCCAATATGAAGGAATTCTACGTTAACACAATTACTTAGTAAAAATAATAATTGTTCATCTGTGCAAGTGCTTACGCACGTTAATTTTTTTAGATTTCTGAAGGGTAATATATCTAGTTTTTTTGTGTATAAAGATGTATGCTGTATCAATGAGCAATTATAAAGAGTCAAACTTTCAAGCAATGGACACATTTGACTTATGTACATTAAAGCGTTCAAATCGATTTGATCGACATGTTCAAGGTGTAGGTTCATTATGTTACATCCCTTGGCTTGTAGCACCTGTTTAATCTGGTCCGCGTAAAAGTCACATGATAGCAATTTGAGATCGCACAAATGATCTAAACCTATCAATACCATGAGATCGCTCTGCAAAGTGTTGTGGAAAACTGTCATGCTCCGAATCAAGGGACACATTTTCACCGCCAATTGTAAATGAGTATCGGTAGCATAACGACTGACGTAAGTTTTTAATTTAAGTTGCTTTAGTCCAATGTCCGTTTTGTGTATAAATTCTAATACTCTGCCAATTTCGTCACATCTGCCCACGTCTTCCAAATGGTCGCAATGCAATAGCAAATTTGCAAAACCTGTCCACGTAACGGACGTCCTATAGAGTTGTATGCTTTTTAATTTTTTTAAGTTACAAATGATATCAACGCTCTCATTTGTTATGCATTTAGACGAAGATACATCTAGCGTTTCTATTTTTGGACAATTTTGTACAATACATATAAGTATGTTATCAGTACAATCGTAGTTTATAATCAGATATTTAAGGCAATGCAATTCTTTTAAGGATTGAATAATGGCGCCTTCCATATCTGCTGTTTTCCACCCACCTGAGAGAGATCCTAGATTTAAATGTACTAACCCTTTAAGCATGTATAACTTGGCATAGAAAACTGAACGAATCATTTTAGGAATTCTATCAATACATAGATACGTAAGATTTTTAGTAAACATTACCTCAGACATTTTTACAATAATATTCATTTGAGTGACAAATTTTCCCATGGAAATTCTAAATCCATACGAATTTTTAGTTTTTTCTATTAAATCTGAAAGAGCTCTAATCGTCTCTTCTGCTAATGAGTCGTAAAGCATCCAAGGTACGTTATAATCAAGATAAGATCGAATAACGTCAATGCTATGTGCTAGCGCAATTTGTCCATTACTGATGTTTTCTTGAGCGACTACTTCTGCCGAAACCATTTGGGTCTCTGCCTGTAACGCAATCCAATCGCCAAGTTTGCGTAAAGCTAATTTCTCCAATTTTTCTGGTTGCTTGTATCTCGACATTATGAATCTGTAAAAGGTATTTTTAATTACTTTCAATTTCCAATGGGGTGTGTTTTCGGGGAAAGCTGTCACGCCTGTGGGCCATATAGAGAGCGCGCCCGGTAGTCTCGCGTTTCTTTCTAGAGGAGAGTGAAAGAGTCCTACTCAACCCAGGGACAGTGCTGCTTCGGTGGCTGATGCAGGCGAAGCCAACAATATGTGCAAAAGAGTTCGCGTAGCTCTATAAATATGCACATAAGAACCATAGTGTGGTTTTTAGTCGGTGCGTTTCTCGGCTCAAAAGAACTCTACTTCTACATACTAACACATGAGTAGATAAACTGATTACCTACTCTATCGAATCTTACTACTGTAGTAAAAATACAGACATAATAAAAAGTTCAGACGAAATCTCATTGAGAAACAACTGAGGCACCGCATCAACTTGTAGATTGTTCACTTTTTAGATTTGGACACGGTACCTGGACCTTTATTTTACTCTTATGTTACTATACTATTCAATGCATCTACGACAAATGTTAGAGTTCCGTTGTATATCGGAAGATCTATATTCATCGCTATATTAAGATGAGACTAATTACTAGAATGTTCTCCCAAATCATGCGATTCATGCTTGTACTTTTTTCTCTTTTCCGCATGACTTTTTTTTATTTATTCACTCCCTGAATTAAATGGCGTGAAAATATATGTCCTGTAGTAAGTGTAGGTCTTTTTATTTAAAACAGAATTATGCAAAAATATGCTGATTGCTGACATCGTACAGAACAAAGAAGAGTATGCTTACGTTTTATTAAATTAGTATATAGAAGTATAGATAACATAGAAGCTATTGGTGATATCTTAATCGGATTTTAATTCAAACAACACGAAGATTACTGGCTTTCATAGAAAAAAAAACCATAAAAACAACTGAGTACAAGCAGAAGAGAGGCGTGCAGTGGAAGCAATTCCGCGTTTCGTCTGAATGGTGTGGTGCCGGAGGCCTATTTTTAGTCCCTTTTCCCTTTCCACCATTTTCTTAAGAGGAAAGGATGGGAAGGAAAAATGGATTCGACGGCGGAGGTGACGCATAGCAAGGAGAAATATCCTCTTTATGTGCGTCTTCTCCTCCGTCGATTGAGGGTAGGCGACGCATCTGCAATTGCGGATGTCTATGGGCAGCGGTCGCTTCGCCATTTCGGCTGTTTCAGGTGGCCGCTTGCTCGTTTGCCAACTCATAATAAAAACATTTCCACATCCTTCTCTTTTTTATGAATTCGATTTAAAAAAATCATTCATTCTTTCGATATAGTTTGATTTGTATTCATTCTAGCATTTGCCCGCGACTTCGTCAGCGCGGAATTAAGGTGCATATGTGTTCCTTCAGACTATGTTCTACATCTAAGTATGATAAGTTTCATCGAGATCTGTTTAGCCGTTTTGGAGATAAGTAGTAACTAACATCCATCCAGCCATCCGAGCTTTCGCATATATAATAGACGAGCTGACGCCCGCAAACTTCGTTAGCGCAGAACATTCCCGTGTGCATCTACCTTTTAACAGGTACCTTCCAGTCAAAGTCCCGTCCAAATCGGTCCATCCGTTCCAGAGATATCGGTCCGGTCGCCATTTTGACAGCGCGGAATTAAAAAAAAGAGAAAATGTATGTAAAAAAATATGTAATGTGTAATGTATGTATGTAATTTAAATGCGGTTTTCGTTATCAGCAGCTCAATTTACCGTTCCCGTCATCATCAAACAATCTTCCCGAAATCTGCAATTTTTCTTTTGATATTACAAACAGACACTCCGATTTTATTATATGTATATAGATATAGATTAGTATGACGTATGAGGTGACACAAAACGCACTACACACAGAGCATCTCAGATATATAATGAGCTTTATTTTAAGAAATCTTTTTATTGATATCATACCTACCATTTATTTTATTCCAATACACACTTGACAAGTTATTTGTAGTAATTATAGTAGCAAATATTGCGATACTGATTTTTCCTCTTATAAAACAGAAAAAAAAACGGGAGACGTTTTAAGACGACACGCTGATCTAATCCATAAATCTATTTTTATTCACCTTGCAGACTGTTTAAAGACATTCTAAGCTAATTTGAAGTTCGTGTTACATTGCCCTATAAATGTCGTTTCCACTGGATATTATACATTAAATATGTACCCTTTGGCTTAAAAATTATAACTATTTAAACTAAAACAAAATGATACATTTATATATAACTAGCTTTCGCCTGAGAATCCCTCCGCGTGGAATTAAAAAAAAAGTATGTAGCCTATGTGTTCTTCCAGACTATGCTCTACATCTATGCCAAGTTTCATAGATATCCGTTCAACCGGTTTGGCGGTATAACATCCATCCATCTAAACTTTCGCATTTATAATATTAGTAAGGTTTATAGTAAGAGTAAGATTTAAAGTAAAATTACACTTATGTATTTAGTTTGTTTCATAGAATAATGGCGACCGTCATGGGCTTCGCCTGGGAAGCAGAGCATTTAATTACCACGTAAGTATAAATAAGCCTGAAAAAAATAACGACTGAAATTTCGGTTTTTGTATCGGAGAGTTTTGGCCAAAAAATCTAGTTTTGGCCTTAGTTACGGCTTTGGTCAAAATATATGGAATATGCAAATATGAATTCGATTACGTACGGCTGTAGTAGTAATAAATATTTATTTACTCTCATTATTTGTAATATAATAGTTCTGCAGGTTATTATTAATTCGAGAAAACAGTGTTTTTTTATTCATAAGTTGAAATGAATGAATCTATCGATTCCAACTTCTATAAGAATAAAAATCGAAAATCGTAAAGATTCATTCCTGCTTTTACACAACCTATCCCTACTAAATTGTCAAACGAATTTATCTTATTTAGACAAACTATAGTTTATTCTGAATACAATACTGAACATAAAAATATACATAAAAGTAAGGTCTACCTCGTCTGTGCTTGAGTATTCCTAAAGCTGTCTCAATTTGTAAAGAAGTATCAATTTACAAAGTAATTAATTACTATGGGCACTCGGGTCAATTTAGTTTTGTTTTTGTTTTCTTTATAAGAAAAGGGGGCAAACGAGCGGCAGGAACACAGAGGTGGATATCGACGACATGATAAGGTTTCTATTATTTCAAGGCTATTCCTCCCCTTACTGTCTAAAGAGAGAGCATTGCTAAAAAACTACAAAAGTTCTTTAGCTATAGTGTCTTCTTCCCGACAAACGAAGTCAAGTGCATTTCCTAGTTACATAGTAAGGTACGATTGCGTTTTTGTATTCAAAAATGAAAGAATATCCCTTTAATGTGGAAAAGGTAATAATCTTGCTGGTAACCCTTAATGCTCAGAGGCGCCCCCTGTCAATGTCAAAAAGATGCCAAAATATCCTTGTGAAAGTATATATAGTAGATATCTGTGATATGTCCTTGTTAGACTTGTCTACTGTCGAACTGTAATTTATCGGACTGTAAAAGTTTATCGGACTCGGAGACTGTTTAATCATAAAATAGTCACGCACGACGCGAACAATCTTTGTACGATATCGCTATATCAGAGATAAATTATATTCATGTTTTAATTGTTGACATTTAATTCTTGTAGTTTTAGTTTATATTGAACATTTTGTTATTTATAAACAGGTCCGGAAATGACTCTACCACTACCAATTCCACCGTGTGCCAAAAGAGATGGACTCAGTAGTTTAGGATGTGAACGTTTTGAATACGCTAGTAGTATGGCTACTACGTTATTGGCACCGGTAAAAACAGAACGAGAAATCCTTGAGCATTCCATGTCGGAAGATGATCCTAATGCCAATACCCAATTAATGAGTGACAGAGGTAAACAACCGAGGTGGGGTCCGCGGCATCGAGGTGCTCAAGAGCTCGCCGAGTTATACAGTCCAGGTTGGTAACTATAAAATTTGCTAATCATCCCTCTTAGCAACCAATAGCGTATATTTTATATAGTACCTAAGTAAACGCCATGTTTATTCAGTGTATAGTTTATCTTTGTATTTCCAATAATTATAGAGTAGGTAAAGTAGTGATGAGTGCCCGTGACATCTTGAACTATCAAGATTTTTTTAATATGATGTTTGCTAATTTCTTAATTAGATTTTACTGAAGCCCTTCATACTATTTAGAGAAATCATGATACATTTTGAAAACCTGATATAATTTTTCTTCTTGAAGATAGAAGATAATGGATACAGACATACCATTGAAGTATAGTTTTATAGGCAAACAATATGTGGCTGCTGCTTAAAATCAAGGCACCCTATGATAATGTTGATACAACACTAACAAGTATTCTTTGTAAACAGGAAAGAGACTTCAGGAATGGGTGTGTGTGGTGTTTTGTTGCACATTAACTGTTTGTGCAGGGCTGCTCATGGCCCGATATGTCAGAGCCGATGCGTCACTATTCTTTGCAGCAATAGCAGGAGTGTTGACTGCAGACTTTGCCTCTGGCTTAGTGCATTGGGCAGCTGACACTTGGGGAGCTGTAGATTTACCTTTAATTGGCAAGGTATATGAAGTGAATAGAGAATAATCATACAAACCAATAACTTACCACATGTTTGCCATTTTCATAAATTTTATGAGCTAAATAATTTACATTGTTAGTAAGCTGTGCCTATTATGTATGTTATAGGCCCACAAAATTAAACTTAAAGCTTAATTCACAAAATATCACATGATTTTTAAATTTACTGTATCAAGTAAGTACTTGAAGATTCTAAAAAACTTATTTCTATCTTAAAATTCTCATTTATCAGGTTTAATTTTGATGCAATTTAATTATTTTATAACAGTTCCTAAAACTTCGAATATTATTTGTTATCCAATATTAAGATAATTCTCACCTTGGAGCAATCATAATTACTCATATGCATATTGACCGTTCCAAATGAGTTTTGTATAGTTATTTTATTATAGTTTTTTAATCTTTTCTATTTTAATTCATATGAAAAAGGCAACAAAAGTAAATACTGCTTTTTGCATTGCTTAACATAATTTAATTCTGCACTCTTGGTAGATCTTTTAAAGTATTGTCAATAGTATATGCATGTGAAAAATCACACTTCAACTTTGGATTTTATTAATATTTAAGTAACACTTGTGGAAATTGTAACGTCTTTTTATGTATAGTTTTAAATATTGTTATAAAGGTTTTGTACCGCACATGATCACTTACACCAACAGTTGTGTTTTAACAGTTAGTAATTTTAACTGAAAATTCTCTTGTTTATAGTACAAATATTTTTCTCCCTAATTTTAATAATTCCAACTTAGCTAAAAGATTTGGCGTCAATCATATCTTTACACAAGCTTTAACCCTGTTTGTTTCATAATCACATATTTTCAATTTAATAAAAAAAAATATTGAGTCTCAACAAGATTTAATTCTTTACTAGTATTACAATAACCTAGTACTTTATGAACTTCATTTACGCTGTTTTACGCTCATCTTAACATTAATTTTTATTTATTTAAAATTATTACGTACTTTTCCATTATCCAGGTGCAAACAAAAAATTTTAATTACTGTATATGTATATTATTCATTATAAAAGAATTTATTTATTGTATACTTAACCTGTACACTATTTTCGATTCTTCACTTGCACCTGAATAACGAAGAAGAACCAAATAATTCTGATTGCGTTCCATCCGACAGTTCCTCTGTGAAATACGAAGGCAACGAACTTTTTTGTATTCTGCGCCATATTTTTCTCATTCTCTGTCATGTAACGAACTGTGGCGTGTCCTTAAATTTGCTAAATCTTCTCTGTTTTTTTTTCGCCTAATTAACATAAGAATAACACCACTAAATTCTAATAAACTCAAGTAACAAAATGGCACCAATTTGCACACACGTTTTCCTATTAAGATAATGTTCGTAAGAAATGGTATTTTTACCACAACTACCGGGTTTCAGCGACGTTTCCCTATAAATTGATACGCTCGTTCTTTTATAGAGATTGTTGATTGTTCAGTTTCTCAGTGGTCTCTGTTAGTACTGCAATATCATATAACACAAAATAGCTTGCTTTCTCTACTTCCTTATCAAGCTCCCTTCTACAAAAAGGATACGCATTATGACTCTGTGATTGCTGTTCTTGAATGGCTCGTGCATGGTGCTGGTCACACTACTTCAAGTTTCTCGTTAGTTACTTCTGGTAGAAAAATACTCCCATTTAATTAGTTGACGGTATATTATGTAAAATGATTGTATGGGAATTGTATTATTATCGGCATGCGTTGTATGTAATATATCTAAATGTGGAAGACATGCTCGTCTTTTTATTGGATATAATAAAATATTTGATAACAGACATGGATGTTGGCTACTCCTTCATTATAGGTCAGTGTCTATTGGGTAACTTCTTGTGAAAAGCTTCTTTTAGGCACCACATTGAAAATAGTGTTACAAAAAGCGTTACGATCATCGGTAAAAGCGTGGTGCGAGAAAATACTCCAAAATGTTTATAACAAAGCCTATATATACGATGTTATGGAAGCGTAAGGTACAATTGTCTATTTTCCGCACGATAAATCTAATTAGATTTATTGTTGCTGTAGCTAAATCAGATATAGTACAGTATTTTAAGGAATTAACAATGACCATTTATTAATAGCTTCAAAGATTACTTCAACTAGGTAGAATCTAGAATTGGCAAAATTATGAAGCAACTAATTCTTGCATTCACTTCTCTTCGTACAGTTGTAGATAAAATGTAGTTTTTTTCATGCCTTGTAGGAAACGTAATGTGCATTCTCTTCGCCTGTTTCAATATCTTTTAGCCTCGCTTTTTGGCTATGTTGACCAAAATTTCCAGTACATCAAATACATTCATAATTATTTTAGATATATGTAGATTTCATTGCTTAGTCAAGTAACAGTTTAGTAATCGAAAAGAACAAGATGAGGGAAGAAATTATCCACGCTCCTAATTATGATCCAATAGAGGGCAAGTGTAAATAAACTTAACCGAGTCGGTTGTAAATGCTACAACAACTGAATAATATTATCGAAAGCTGTGTAATCTTAATTTGTCGTAAAGTTCATTAACTTGTCTCGCTTGTAAGATATAAGTTTAAATTGGCATCATTAAATTACAATGACAATTATCTTTATGTATAGGTATATCAAAAAAATTATTATAATTTTACGTTACGATGATAATAAATGGTCCGTGATGCGATTGCGGTATAAGAAATAGTAAGTAATTAAATTGAATAACATGTTCATTTAAAATGTTTGAATGATCTTTTTTCCAGAACTTTTTAAGGCCGTTTCGTGAACACCATATCGATCCTACGTCAATTACGCGTCACGATTTTATAGAAACAAATGGCGATAACTTCGCCATAACAATACCGGTGCTGGCGAGGATCGTATGGCAGCTGCTAACGTACGAGCCCGATCTCATTGCACAGCAATTCCACTGGATCGCCTATTGGTACCTGTGCTGTATATTTGTCGCCATGACTAATCAGGTAAAATTCCTATATTAAGTTATATAGTGTAAAAAAATATTAACTTCATATTAATAATTATAAAATGAACTAAGCATTGAAAATAGAAAGGAAGCGTGACATTAATACCCCAGTAGGGAATAAGGGATTAAGCGCTACTCCCTCCTCGCCCTTATTCGCTTACGATGTCATGTATTCTATACATATAAACAAGTATCATGAACACCGTAACGTAAATTCGTTTATAATTCATGAGCTCTACGCGGCCGCATCAATAATAACCTTCAGTGGTTAACGATCGATCAATATATTAACAGGAAAGTATAACGGCGGTCTACCAAGATTTGTAATAACTATTGAATTGAATTTGTTATTAGTATAGAATTGTAATTATTATTAGACGTTATTTGAGCTAAGTAGTCATTAATTTTATTTATAAATTAGTTAAATCTGTATTAACAACTATTGTTGATTCAAGTCGATCGTCGAATTCACATAGGATGGCTGATAGAGATGTATGAAAAAGTTCTACATACTGTGAGGATCACAGAACAGGACATGATGACACCTTTATATAAATGTAGGGAATTTTTTATTTGACTAATTTGGAGGATAATATTATCGCGTCATTACATAAGCACATAACATAAATAATGGACATAAATTGTCTGTTCGTCTTGCGTGATTGCGAATCCATAACTTTTTATAAATCGCTAAATTACTTTTGATTGTGTCGAATATATGCTTTAATAAAAAGTGTTGTTCTAATTAACTGTAGCATTAAAATTCCATTTATTTTAGCTTTGTTTCCATGAATCTTTTAAGGATTATGGCGCTAGATAAAAAAATCCGTTGTTGTTAATTTCCAGATTCACAAATGGTCACATACGTACTTTGGTCTCCCGTTGTGGGTGGTGTGGCTGCAAGAGTGGCACATAGTGCTGCCTCGCCGCCATCACCGCATACACCATGTGGCGCCGCACGAGACTTACTTTTGCATCACCACGGGCTGGTTAAACTGGCCCTTGGAGAAGCTGCACTTCTGGTCGACATTGGAGGCCGTCATAGAGGCGCTCACCGGCTGTAAGCCCCGCGCAGACGACATGAAGTGGGCTCAGAAGCGTTCCTAGGACCGGTTGTTCCTCTTGTACTTTTCTACGTCGGCAACTTGTCCTCAACTACATATAATTGTTACTGTTAATACCGAGCCTTAAATTTTGCTATGAAATATTTTAAAATTAAGTATAAAATGCTTTAAAATACATACATAGTTATGTTTTAGCTAAGTAATTTATTTAAATCATATTTAATTATTTAATTGTAGGTGGAACGAATTGAGTAATATTTTATTTACACAAATGGTGAAAAGGTAAATAAGCTAAATATAAATAAATTGCACAATAAATTAAATTTATGAATTTTTTATATAACAGATTATTTTATTTCACATAATTTATATACAAGCCCTTTGGTAACTCCAGCTTTATTTACCGAGCTAAACCTTGATTTTTACAACAGTAAATTAGTAGGGGGGAAAAAAGTTGTTTTCCATGTTTTACAGACTTTACGTTTTTTTAAAAAAATCTTTTAAAAATACTCTGCCTACATGTAGTCCTACAAAAATCTTTTGGTAGTTTTTTGACACAAAATGTGTCAATGTTCTGTCCATTTGTGATCTGTATCTATACTCTATGCCTTACGACATACTCTTTGCTGTCCTCACGTTTTTAAATTTTGTGTCTTTGAAATTTCTTTATGTCAAAATAGTGGTGACAGGTGGTGTAATTCTCAAAATGGTACGATAATTTTATGTTAAAATCCATTTTTAGGTTTGAAATCAGTAACTAAATATTTTGTTTTTTAATAAGAAAGTGCTAAACAAACTAAATTCAACATATGCTAAAAGATATTTCTGTAATTCTGATTGTCGTATTAAATTAAAATAGTTATTGATTCTGACCTTACAATGGGAAAGCTTTGCATTGTTTTCATGTTCATTAACCATATTACTAAAATATTAAACTGCAATATAAAGTTAAAAGTGGTAGTATACAAATGAAGTTTTATTTTTCCTTAAAACAGGGTAAAGTCAAGTGCTCTGAATTGCGGACTAAGGATAAGAAGGAACTCTTCAAGCAACTTGAAGAGTTGAAAACTGAGTTGACCAATCTTAGAGTTGCTAAAGTCACTGGAGGTGTTGCTTCCAAACTCTCTAAAATGTAAGTAAAATATGATTTAAAAAATGCCATTTCCTATCAGTTAAAAAGGTTTGTTAAAGATATAGGTGTTTTTAAAGTATATGTCACTATATGTGTGTAAATATATATGCCAATTGTTTTTACAAACATAACTGATTATGTTTAAACATCTCGCATAAAAAATTATAAATCTGCTGGAACAGGGTCTAAAAATATTTTACAAGATTACATAGTACATTTTTAGTGTATTTTGAAGTTGGTATACTTTTCATAGAACTATGTGTATTATTGCACTTATAAGACTGTTTTGTCTTGTGGTGAACATTAATTTTGATTCTCCGGTTTTTCATTATTTTTAGTATCACTCACTCTTTATTCTATAGTTTGATTAAATACAATGCTTAAGCTAAGTAAACAAAGTCAGAGAATTTTCAAGTATTTATGGAGGAAACTATGATGTTTAATTTATTTTGTAAATTTGGGAATTATGAATAACAATAATTTGTAAATTATTTTTCTAGTTTATATATTCAGAATATCTAAAAATTCCTAATTTAATTCTACATTTCACTAATCCTTCCATTTGAGTGAAGTTAAAGTTTCACATGTAACCATTTTTAATCCTAGATTATTGTTTAATAATAAAGAAAATGTCAAATTAGCAATTAAAAAAAGTATGTATTGTAACACCATTGAAAAACAAAATAATTCAACTCTTTGGATTGAAACAAAACATAAATGATACTAGTGCCTAAACAAATTGTAATGAATTTCGTAACATATTTATACATCTACCTAGTACCTATATATTTGTTTCTGAAAAGAAATGCGTTGTTTCAAGCAGTTTATTCAAAAAACAACTAAAACAATGAATAATCTCACTATTTTCTTTGTTGTGTTTATTTAAATGTTCTTTTACAGACGAGTGGTGAGGAAAGCTATTGCACGAGTCTACATTGTTTACCATCAGAAAATGAAGGTGAATCTCCGAAACCATTACAAGAATAAGAAATACAAGCCATTAGACCTTAGACCCAAGAAGACCCGTGCAATGCGTAAGGCTCTAACAAAACATGAAGCCAAACTTAAAACACGCAAGGAAATTAGGAAAAAATCCCTATTCCCACCTCGTGTTTATGCTGTGAAAGCTTAATAAAATATTCTAACATATGCTTTGTTTTTCCTTTGTCTTCCTAATCTCCTGGTTCCGCTGGGTGAGCCTTGAAGAGTGTTGCCTTTGGGCCGATCCCCAAATTCGGCCAATCTGCTGAACAGGAAAGGCAAAATAGATACGAAAAAAAATGAAAAACCCCTCTGTTCCTCTAACGCATAGTGGCGGGGCCACGGGCGCGCTTTCGCTTTGGTCCGCGACCCCGCCTAAGAATATAAGAATATTGTACTTAACTTTAGTGTCAATCTATCAAGTGGCTATAGGAGACATACAATGATTTTTATTTATATAGAAGAATAGATTAAATCCGGCTGGAATAAAAAAAAAGATATAAATGTATATGTTTTCACTCTACATTTATGCCAAATTTCATCAAGATCAATTCAGCCAACTAGGCTACAAACATCCATCCATCCATCCACTTTCGCATTTATAATATTAGTAAGAAGTAAGATATAGGCAAGTGGAAAAAAATTAATACACATTGGCTGTTTTAAGTTCATATTTTTTATAAATTCTCACATATATACTAAAACAAAAATTACATACAATACTTTCTCTAGTTCTTGTTGACTTTTGATGTACCAGTCACCCAATTTACAAAACATTAAAATTAGTTACTAATATTTATGTACTTTAAGAATGAATTTTCCACAAAATTTACAATGTCAATATGAAGGAGAAAAAATGAACTTGCCTTAAACATTTATGTAGAAAAGTGTATTTAAATATTTTCTGATAACAATCTATAAAAATTAGGATTGTCATCGTGAAAATGTTACTAGTATCATTTATATCAAACTTCAGAAGCAACGCTACATGTGGCAAAAATACACTACTGTACATAGTAGTGTAGTATAGCTTGGAATAAATATAGGGTTATAATTTTTGAGTATCCAGTTATTCTTGTGGAACAGAAATCGTGATGTTTATTTATCCATTAGTACAAATATATAATTTTGTAGTACAATGGACACACAAATGAAACAATCTTATGCGGTAACAATCCCATGAATATTTCACCCCAACATAAAATTATTTACCAATATTACTTCTTTACACATTTTATAAAAAAAAAAACAACACATTACATCCATTGGAATAGTTGACTTTTACAACAATTATTATCAGTAGATTTATGCTTTAGTGATAATAAACATTTATTGGAACTTTGAGACAGGTTTTGTTCCTTTTTAACAGCTATCACACATTTATTATACAGCCAAGAAATTTTATTAATTCCTTATTTTTTACTATTAATATGAGGGAAAAAGATATTTTTTTTTTCCTAAAAATTAAACAGCCATGTGTTTGCATTAAAGCTGCATGAATTAATATTTTTTTTTACTTTTTTTTGACATTTACTACATTTAAGAAAACTTTTTAATGTTCTTTAAATATATATCAAAGATAAAACAAACTGTATGCATTTTAAACAAAGCTAATATATTTTATATTTCATTTACGATACTTTTGTACTACTAGCAAACTTAAATGCCTTTTAAACATACTAGTTTCAAAGTTGAAATTGAATTCTACATTAAAAGCACATCTAACCTTGAGTACTTATGATGATAAATGGAAAAGTAAAGAAAACTTGTTTGCCAAAACACTATTTCAGCTCTAAGAACTTTTTATTTTATATGATCAATTAATAAAACTGTCCTTAGTCCTGCCTTTATAAAACTCTACCAAAAACACTAACATATGTGAGGTATCATTAATTGCTGTGTGTATGTATCAAATGTTTAAATTACAACAGAATAGCAAGACTAACTGAATAACTGTTCCGTAGCTCGTTCCAATTCCCAATCAAAAGTTGACAATGCAACCCGTGCTTGATGTTCATCAACACCCATATCAGTTAGCATTTGCACCTTTTGCACGAAATGTAATATCAGGTTTGGACCACCAGCATAAACATTAGTCCAATGCTGTGCTGTTAAGTTAAAAAGTTCGATGTTCTCTCTATATTGTTTTGCAACAACCGCATCCTGTGGGTCGTTCGGTTCCGCAGCAGAAAGTAAAGCCTGTATAGAGAGAAGCACTGTCCGTAGAGTTAACGCAGCAGCCCATTGATCCTTCAAGATATCTAAACAGATCGCACCTGTCACCGAAGATACATTCGGATGCCAAATACGCGTCAAAAACCTAATCTTAGGCGGGTTAAAAGGATATGTCTCCGGTACTTTTATCTCAAGAATGAATTTTCCTCCCTCATATGGGGTCTCAGTAGGACCAGCTATTTGTCCTTTTAATTCTGTCCAGCTGTTATTAACCAACTCTAATTTCAAAGTTCCATCCGCTACTTCCTCGCTTTTCATTACTTCCTTAAATTCTCTTTTAATACGTTTCGCAGCTATGTTAGCCATTCTTGCAATTTTTTGTAACTACTTCAATTATTTTAACTATACCTTTTGGGTTCTTCAAGTAAATAAATGACAGGCAAAAACCAGATTATTTTACCAACATAAAGGTAAAAGAAAATGGCGAATAAACCAGGGAGGTGACACCGCCATACAAAATGATTGAAAAAAAATGTCCCATGGACAGTAGCGCAGTCTCGTGGAGAGGGCGACTAAACTTTCTAACCGGTCAGTTCCAATGAATACCATAGTCCTTGCTGCTACCACAATGTCACCGAAAACAAAATGAAACCGAATTGGCACAATTTTTTTTATCGTGTTTTTCACTTTTTTGTATTTCTAGTAGTGACTTTCGATTAGCGATGTCGCTTATATAATCGACAAAATGTATAGGAATGAATACGTGATAAGCACCTGACTTATCGAATGTTATTGTTAGTTCCATACATTTTTTACTTTTCTAACAGCGATGGCGATAATCGAATATTACTTTGTCTAAGGGAGTAGGTGTATTTTCTGGACTCTGATAGTGCTTCTCTCATTCTTATTTGGATATTTATCACGGACAATGTCTTACATTCATCACGTAACCAATTCCGGCTCTGTGTTCAAGACTACGTTTTACATATTAATACGAGGACTTGGATGATGATTTGGATGGAAATAATAACGAAAAGCCCACGATTTAACTGTTATTTGGAGTGTAAAACAAAAGGTGTGATTAATATAAAATCTAAATTATAACCAAATTTGTAGAATTTACCAACTATAGTTTCGCCCACGTACAATTTTCTATGTCAGCGAAGCTGCGAGCGGTAATTAGTAACCTTATACTATGGTGAAAATTATAACCATATCCTGACTGAATTGTTAGTGCCTTGTCACAATATTAAAAAAAAACAAATGCTCGCAGCTTCACGCAAGCATAGTTTGCTACGCGAACGAAGCCGCGGGCGGTAGTAAGTAGCGTATATGTTGTATAGCAAAATTTGTTGTGCTTACAGGTTCTCTGCATTATTTTCCTAAGCCTGGTCGTTAAATAGAAAAAATTGAAATCAGGAAAACGCTGTTCAAGGATGTTACTATAGAAAATGGAAATATGTATATGTTTATAACCAATTTGGGTTAAGCAATAAACATTTAATTCCAACTTTGGGTGTCTGTTTGAGCAGATGTTTACACCTATCCCAATATATGAATGATGTTTTTGTATGCGTGTGTGTGTGTAGGGTGTCACTCATACGCCGTTTCTTGACCAGGGCGAGGAAATGAAAGAACTGAACCGTATGTATCGCATCTATATCAGTATATACATGTATTATCTATGGAATAAACTACCAAAAACTACATGGAACTGTCCCTGTCCTCAATCATAGACGTGGTGATGATTTTCGAAAGGTGGGAACTTTTGCTTACTGGTAACTTTAAGAAATATCAGGCACTCCTTGTCAATGTCAAAAAGTACCATAAGATCCGAAAACATCCTTATAAAAAACAGGTTTATTATATACCGTATATTTTGCGAATTTTGGTCTTAAATACGTGCTATAAAAAAAAATGTTGCTGTTTTTTTTAGCATTCAATTTTGTTAATAGTTTAAGTTATGATAATTATGGATATGTTGTATATTGTCCCTGTATGGGTATGTTATTTACAAATACTTGAGTATATTGGAATATGATAAACTAAATTGTTTTCAAATTAATTGCACCCAAAAAGTAAACCATGTAATTACCAACAAAACCAACTGATGCGAAGTTGATATCATATTCTTTCGAAGGAAGTCTCCTTCATCATCAAAACCTGTGTCTTAACTTTGATACTTTTTCAGGTAGATTTGGTAATCAAGCAGACCATTTCTTAGGAGCTTTAGCATTTAGTAAAGGAGTAAACCGTACTCTTGTCCTGCCACCATGGGTTGAATATCGGTATGGAGAAATAACATCACTTCAAGTACCCTTTACAACATATTTTAAAGTTGAATCGCTGGCATTATATCATAAAGTGATTTCAATGGATTATTTTATGGATACCTTAGCACCTAATATTTGGCAACCACAAAGAAGAATATCTTTTTGTTATGTCCAGAGAAGTGGTGAAGAACAAAATAGTTGTAATGCAAAATCGGGAAATCCTTTTGGTCCTTTTTGGGACACTTTTAATATAGAGTTTGTAGGTTCAGAATTTTATGGACCATTAAATTATGATGCCCATAACAAAGCAATGATGGATAAATGGAATCAAAAATATCCTTCAACAGAATGGCCTGTTTTAGCCTTTACAGGTAATTGTTTTTAATATGTTCACCTATTCTTTTTCTAAAGATACTGGTCTTCACTTTCATAATAGAGATCCAAAATAACCTTTGATTAAAGTTAAGGTTTAAAAATATTTCAAAAATAGGGTGAGCCATCTTATATGATACTATAAAGGAATTATATTGCATTGAATTATCATACATATTAATTTCCAATAGATATAGCCATTCATTTGGAAAGTCACCCCTCATTTAATTTATTATTTTTAAAGGAATTAAAGTCATTTATGATACTCTAACAGTCAAAGAACCTTCTCATAGACATTTACTATGTTTTGTAATAACTCTGATTAAATGGAATGAATGCTGGAAATAAAAAAGATCACATATCTTTTTTACTTTACCCACAACTGGTAGATAAATCTTAAGTTTTATTGGTAAATTGTATGATTCACCATAGCTTGGGTCTTTACAGGCTTTGTAACATTTAGGACTTTGTTTAGAATAAATGCAAACATTTGTAATGAATAAACACTGACTTCTATCTGGATACACTACAAGCTGCAATAATTTGTGCCTATTTAGGTAGATTGTAGCAACTTTGGCAGTGACAGTAGCATTGGTAGCAGTAGGACTTGAACTACTATTATAAATAGAATTAATTGTCTATAACATCAATAGACATGAGTTGGAATGAACCAAATCAGCAATATCTAAAGAGGTCATTGTAAATAAATTTTTGATTGATCCATATTCAATATTGATTTATAATAAATGAACTGCTAGGTGCTCCGGCCAGCTTCCCAGTTCAAGAGGAAAATGTACACCTACATAAATATTTAAAATGGAATCAAACCATAGTGAACAAGTCAAGAGCTTTTATAAAAAAAATATGAGCGGTGGAGGTTTCATAGGTTTACATTTGAGGAATGGTCAGGATTGGATAAGAGCATGCCAACATGTTAAGGATAGTCCAAGATTGTTTGCAGCACCACAATGTGTGGGATATAAAAATGAAAGAGGTTTATTAACACAATCAATGTGTTTCCCAGAAAAATCAGATATCATAAAGTAAGTACACATTTCATTGGTAATGGATTTTATTTGATTAGTCAAGTTATGTACATATGTTTTAAAACATTGATTTAAACAACAAATTTAAAAACCTTTATAGTATACATGTAGTTGTAATGCAATATCAGTTGCAAAATCCTATACATTTTGACTCCAGTGGTCTAATACATATTTTTTATGTATTACTGAATTGTAAAGTTGTTGGAGACTTTTGAGTGATATTTACTTTTGTTGTAAATGTACTTATTTATAATACTTTAATCCAATTGTAAATTTAAAAAAAGATTAAGATTTTTCACACGACTATAATATAATTTTATTATTTGTTTTTATATTATTTTATAAAATGATACTTTATTTTCAGACAAGTGAAACGGGCATTGAAAAAGTTAAATGACATAAAATATATATTCATAGCTTCAGATTCAAATCACTTAATTGATGATTTTAAATCAGCTTTACAACAGTTTGATGTTAGCATTGTAAAACTACAACAATCAAACCCTCATTTAGATTTAGCTATTTTAGGCCAATCTAACTATTTCATTGGTAATTGTGTGTCCTCATATTCTGCATTTGTCAAGAGAGAAAGAGATGTCAAAGGTTTACCTTCAGAGTTTTGGTCATTCCCAAGTCCTAAAAAGGTTAAACATGAAGAATTATAACATATATGTCATTGTTTTATTTTGAATTCATGCTTTTAGTCCTGAGTTTGATGAGTTAAACCCTTCAAAATATATGAAACAAAAGTATTATTTTGTTGATCAGAATGTAAAATAAAATGCTGATGTTAGCTATATTTTAGGCAAATGTTTTCCTTATATATTTTTGTTGTTCACTCCTGCCATAAATCATCACTTGTATTTATTTCTACAGCTTAAAAAACAAACTGCCTTGTGGCAATGTGGAAGAAATGTTTTTCTTTTTTTTATTTAAAGTTGCGATAATTTTAAGTTAGTTTCTTTCTAATATATAAATAATCAGGGAAAACATAAACTTGGCATTATAAAGACTTACAGTTTTGTTAACTTTTATTTTAACAAAAAAATATTACACAAGACCTGAAAAAAAGTCTGAAGCATTTTTCACACTACTTGAGGGTAGATTGTTGCTCATATCTTTTTTTTTATTTTGTTTGTGATTTACATCAATAAGCGAGTCAATTGTTTCAAAGTAGGAAATATTCCAAAATTTGACATCATTGTTATGTGAACAGGACGCTATGTACTGTCCATCATGACTGATATCCAGACATTCAACAGGCAGGCTGTGTTGGCCCACTATTCCCAATTGTCTTTGTGGAAACATATGCGCTGCTCTTAATATTCCATCTTCTCCCGATGTCACAACAATATTTTGTGTAACTGGAACCATACATTGTAGTGAATGTTTCTGTCCCACATACTCATCACTGTGCAGACCAAATTCTTTCCAATTAAAAAGGTAGAGTTTGCCTTTTGATGATCCTACTAATAATTTGGTGTCTGAGCGGAAAAGTCCCATGCATGTTAGTTCTGAATCATAGTCTTCCGAGGTTGTGTATATTTTACTGGAACAGAATTCATTGATACAATGTTTATTTTCTAGCAAGTAATCTGTTGTTGACAATCTGCTGCAACTAGTTACTTTAGTATTAGCTAGTAACCTGCTAAAGTGAAATCACCAGGTGGGTTGGGATGTTAAAAATTATAATCAAATCATTGTAAGACATAACATTTGTACTTTCAAAAGTCTTAATTCTTACTACTCATTTTTACATATGCCAAATATGTATTATTAGCTTTCGCCCGTGACTTCATCCATGTGGAATAAAAAAAAACAAAAGGAAGTAGCCTGTGTGAGTATATATGTGATGAATCTGTATCCAGACTTTATATCTGTGCTAAATTTCATTAAGGTATGTTGAGCCATTGCAGAGTTATTGAGTAATATATGAAAAAAAAAAAACATTTAATGTATACATAGAAGCCATAACTATTTCTGGGATTAAAATGTGTAGCCTATGCGTTCTTCCAGACTAAGCTCTACATCTATGCCAAATTTCATCAAAATCAGTTCAGACATTTAGGCTACAAATTCGTAACAAACATCCATCCATACATCCAAAGTATCGCGTTTATAATATTGGTAAGATTAGCCATTGCTTCTATTACTGATAGCTCTATACATACCTGCCTTTTAAATCTATAGATGTTAGAACTCCATCACCACCTGCACAAACTAAATATTTTTCAGATTCATTTGTTATCATATCGGACACATGTTCATCACCAATTTTTAAGCTTAAAAATGGATCAGCTTTCCTTAGATCCCACAGTTTAACAGTTCCTCCATCATCACCTGTAAACAATGAATAGTACTTAAAATTATCTTTTCCATATAAACATCTCATTGAAATTAGAAATCTTTATATCCAAAGGTTAAAAAATCTCTGCTTTCCTGCTTTCTTATAGCTGTAAGTTTGGTATAGCCATAAAGTTAAATGAACCATCAAGAATGTTATTTATATTTATGGATTAAACAGTTTTTGTATTTATACTGTTTATCGAAACAAACAAATGATAGCCAAATTTGGGAAAAGGTTTTTATGTCCAGTTTGAATTCAATTAGTACAATGGTAATTAAAATAGTATTGTTATACATAAATTTACCTGTTACAAATTTGTTGTTTCCTAAACACAACAACTTGTAAACTGGTTCTTCATGCGCATTTTCATAACAGTATTTTAATTTTCCAGTTTCTACATCAGTGGCAATAACTGCTTTGTCCTGAATAATTTATAAATAACATTAACAACATATTGAACAAAGAAATATTCAAGAAATAAGCAAAATAAATTATAATAAATACTTTTACTGTACATTTTAAATAAGAAAGAAGAAAAACTCAATTGTACAAAAAGCTCTGATTAAAACTTACTTTCCCTGCTGTATAAATGATATCACCTTCTTCATTGAATTCTATATCTCTACAAGCCTTAACATGTAATTCCAAAGTGTTCAACAATTTGTTTTCATCATTTTTATATTCATAAAGTAATACATCACCCATTATATTTGCTAAAGCAATTAAATTCTTGGATGGGCTAAAAGATATATCAACAATAAAATCTTCACAGGTTATTGTTGGAGGATGATCCCTTGGTTTAGATTTCTCAGCTTTTATAGCTTTCACCACTTCATCCTCCTCACTATCACTCTCATCTAACTCACTATTAGTTCTGATTGTTGCATTTTCTGCTTCTTCCAAATTAGATGTCTCGTCTTCTTCATTGTTGTCCGTTTCCATACCATCTGGATTTTAAGATTTTATAGTGATGAAGAGTAAAATTTTTTTGTTAACATCAGTGTGTCATGCTAAATATGACTGATATTATTTCAACAACAGCAAAACTAGAGCATACAGCACAACAGTTGTATTAAAACTGTTTGATTTTTAGCACTTGTTAGAAATGATTATGTTTGAACACAAGTTCGGAGATTTTTCTAATCCAAAGTATTTATTTTTGCCATTATAATTATTAACAATGACTATAATTTAAGAAATAAGCAGTCAAGTTACAACATTTTTGGTAAAACTTCACAATAAGGCATTATGCCGAGTTTTAACATCATTTATTTTAAATTATAGGAAGTGATCTCATTTACATCATGCCAAAGATTTTATGCATGAAAACTGCGTACAAATTGCATAGTTAAAATGTGGAACATAAAAGAAATGTAATAAATCTATCTATACTAATATTAAAAAGAGGAAAGCTTTGTATTTATATGGAAATAACTTGAGAACTACTAGGTTGATTTCAACAGGTAACATAGGCAATGGTTTTTACTATTATTTAATTCCACGGGGACGAAGTCGCGAGCAACAGCTAGTTTATAATATGTTAGCATGTTAAATAATATCGAAAGCAAACTGGATAGGTTAAGTTTAGAACATTTTAAATAAAATTGAAAACAAGACAGGTTAAGTTTGGAACATTTATAATCAGATGAAAAACAAACTACGAAAATGTGAGTTCTGTAAAAATCTCCAAAATATTGTGAATGAGACTTTTTTTCATATTGTAAAGTTTTATCAAAACATTTAAATGCGTAAATATTAGGTTTATATAAACTAACCAAAATAATCGATTTCCCCACCTTCATCACTGAAGTCAGTATCACTGTCGTTTATTGATTTTTTGTCTAAATCTCGAAATTCAATACCCATTGTCTTTTTCTTTTTTTAATACTTTAAATAACTCAAAATAAACTAGTGTGCTCTATTAGTATTACTAATATTTTTATGTCTTCTAAACCCACATCAAATCAAAGAGGAGCATATAAGTTTTAGAACAAAGAATGAGTTGTGTCAAACACCTGTCAACTGTCAAACTCAATTTCCGTGGCAAATAGATGCCAGGATAAAAATATTTTATTTCAATGTTTCTGACACAATAAAAAAACAACACAACAACAACAGTGAAGGACTTCTTTTATCGATAAAATGTGGGGCGGTTGGGTGGCCCGTCTTAATACAATCTCATATTTTAAATAATTTTAAATTTAACCTCAACGTAAAATGATTATATTAAAACCTTATATTTTATGTACCTAAAAGTAGAATTTAACAGTGGTAGAGCCCTCTTTAACATCTTAACGAATGGGTCGGCTCGCCCAGTGCAATACCACGACCACGCAGAAGACAGGCGTGAAGTGGGAGCAATTCCGCGTTTCGTCTGATGAGTATGGTGCCGGTGGCCCAACTTTAGTCCCTTTCCCGTTCCGCCCTTTTCTTAAAAGGGAAGGTTTGGAAGGGAAAGTGGATTTGACGGTGGAGGAGACGCATAGGTAGGGGAAATATTTATGTGCGTCTCATCCTCCGTCGATTTATGGAACTCAACGAATCTGCAATTGCGAATGTCTATGGGCAGCGGTCGCTTTGCCATTTCGACGGATTTAGGTGGCCGCTTGCTCGTTTGCCACCTTATCGTATATAAAAAAAAGCAGCAAAGAGTTATAGCATAGAAAAATGTAACTTTTTGATACCCTTAATTTTATTAATAGGTAAATAAGAATTTAGGTTTGATATTTTATATGATTAAACCGATATCGATAGTTCACAGATATTCGCTATGAACTTCTGTGCCGTCACTATGATATCAGTCTATTTAGTACGGCGTTTAGCTTCATACATTTTTTATATTTAATATGCGAGATTAATCAAACTAATCATCCTTATTTAGACAAACTATAATGTCACTATAACATTTTTACAGATCAAATTAAAAGAAGCTATACATTTTTATTTGAATTGACGCTAGAGTATATGGTTCTCGGAGTACATAACCACATAAAGAAAGGCTGTAGTAAAACACCGTATAAATAAGTGCGTAAATTTTACGATGATTGTTGTGTTTTATTTAAATATACTGTATCAACAAGTTAACTATTTATGCTACAACTCATTGCTACATTTAGGTTCAATGTCAGTTAATAAAAAATAGATTACAAATCATTTTACATTGAGCTTAAATGTAAAGTTGTTTAAAATGTGATATTATATTAAGAACAACCCACTCCACCGCAGATTTTATCGATGTCGAGATAATAAGAGTTTTCACTATTGTTGTCTTTGTTAGGTTGGTGTCCATGTTTTTTCTTTGAGTCTGAAAAACTGAAATATTTTTTTTTATCCTGGCAACTATTTCCTGCGGAAATTGAGTCTGACAGTTGTTTGACAGATTCCATTCATTGTTCCAAGTCCCGACTCTTACATAGTCTTTGGTTCGCACTTTGCACATTTTCCTACAGCCACAAGTGGCTACAAGATCCTAGATCCTTGTCGTATATCGAACTAGTACCTTGTTTGTGTATGACAAGTTAAACTGAGTTATACCTTATTTTCTTTGATATCAAATTGATACAACTTACTTTGTTATTTTTATGGCTATAAACGATCTTGTACGCGAATACTGTGTGGTTTCGTTTTCATAATAAATATCTACTTTTGTGTAAAGTGTGCTTATAATTGTAAATATTTATACTTATGGTACGACAGCTGTCTAGGCGGAAATATCGTCTTTTCCGTAAGTATTTTTTTTGGATAATCAAATTATTATTGGTTTTATACCTGAACAAATAACTATGATTAAAAGCAATTGTACTAGTCCAGCTGAGTCTCCTCTTATGCAGTTATGACGTGATGTGTTTTTTTTTAATTTTTCTTGAATATTCATAGATTCAATTAAATAATATGATGAATAACTTGGGGCATATAATTAAAAATGTAATAATCAAATAAGGACAAATTTCTACTTTGTATAAAATAGAATTTTTACTTTGCACTTTTTACATCTTAAAAGTAAATGTTATAGATTTAGTATTTATGTTCTCAAATTGTTGATTAAAAAACACACCATAAAGGCTATTCCTAGATATGTAAAGCTCATGGAAATATAATTAACAAATATATTATAATTGGAGTTGTATTTTTAAGTGTTATAAGAGATATGTTTGTATGAACAAAAATTTGGGAGTTCAATTTATAATCAAATATGTAGTGTTATTATAAAGTGTAAGTTGAAACCTTTCTATATTTAATATAACTCTATAAACTCTTAAAAGTAATCAGTATTTCCCACTCAAAGGATTTGAGCTTTACACATTTAGTGCCACCAACTCCCTTGACAATTTGTCTTTCAAATGAAAAAATAATGTGTTCATTATTAAAACATTTTGTTGAACAGTTGGGAGAAATATAGTTGAGTACAAAGTAAATTTTATATGCTATGTTATATAAGAAAAATTTTAGTTCTAAATGATGAAAGCTTTAGAAAATAAAGATAACATTGTCATACACATCCCCGGCGAAGGGCTTTTGAGCCTGTATTTGGGGAGACAAAGCCTTAGTCAACGAAAGATTATTATGTGACAACTGATATGTTATAAAGTGTGTACTTAAAACCCAAACAAAATAACCATGGTAGGCCAGCCAATCCCATGCAATCATGGGTGATGCCTCATTAATTGGTAAAATTCTGATAAGGTAACTAAAATGAAATAAGCCCAGGTTACTACTATATACTTGTATATAAGCTACTTATTAATAGTCTCGTCTTAATTGGTCCAGCTATTTCAAAGATTACCCAGACCAATTGCAACTTGTGGACAAACATTTTGGAAATCGAAAAAAAATGAAAATATGGCAACTCGAACTCTGGACACAGGTTCGAGTATACAATGCTTACTTTTGTACCATTGGCAAATGTCCAGTGTAAAAAAGGAAAAACAACAGAAAAAATAAGTAAATAAAACGCAATAGGTTGGTAATACGTTAATTTTAATAGCATTATTAGGGTAATTTACTAATTAAAGTATTGCCAACATTCGAAATGTAATTAAAATAAATGTAAGTTTATAAAAATAACATGATTTATAAACCCGTGTTAGGTATGAATGTAATGAGTCGTTTACGTAGGCGAGGAGTGGGGCCAGCGCGGTGTGCGCGGTGCGGGGAGGGGGAGGTGAGCGGGTCGAGGGGCGTAGCGCGCCGAGCCGAGCACGTTTACTTGACACGCGACTCGCGTGACCTACTATTGGCGCATAGGCGACCGCAGCTCAAGTTCACGTGGTAGAGTTACTTTTTGAAGACACGTAACAAAATATACGCACTCTTATTTGTTAATTATTTTAATATAATTATATTTTCAATTTTATTATTGTAGGTATTGTAGTATTTTATACTTGCCAACATTAACATTAAAGATGTAATGCTAAAATAATTCATTTATGTTCTGTCTCATTTATGTACTAGCTTTCGCCCGCGACTCGATCTGCGTGAAAATAAAAAAAAAACAAAAGACAATCCTCTACATCTACGCTAAATTTCATGGTGATCCGTTTAGCCATTTAGGTTACAAACTCTAACAAACATCTATCCATCCATCGATCCAAACTTTCGTATTTATAATATTAGTAAGAGAATTAAATAAACCAAGTATATAGATAAAAATAGGATAATAAAAATACAACTGTAGAATTAGATTTTGACAAAGTTTAAATTGTTATTTATCTACAATCCTTCGATTAAAAGTAAAGAGACCGTGATATTTTAAAAACATAGGATAAGTTAAAACTTAACAGAAAAGAAGTAGGACAATGCAAACGATGTGTTAGTTTGGCTCAATTATTAATTATTTTACTGAAAAACTGAAACATCGGCCGAAAAGTGTACGGGATTGTCCGTTTCACGTGGATGATTCTGTTTGCGTAAATTAAATCGAGCTTTGGCATAACATGAATAGTTGAAGTTAAAAAAAACAGGACTAAATAATTTGAACTGGATGTAGGTACTTTACCATCCAATGGAAATTGTCGTTTTGAATCACCATTGTTATCGCTTATCGGAACCGCGCTCAACATACTTTTATGTAACCAAATCTACGTACGGCTACTCGTGTGTATAGCGTTATACAGTATTTTTACAAAGTCTCTATACCTATATTAAAAATACATTTATAAACTAGATTTTTGTTAATTTTGAACAATACGAAATAGTCGTGTAAAGTATTTAATTATTTGTATAGATATAATAAAAAAACAAAACCGACTTTCTAACAAAATACACTAAAAGCAAAATATTCTCAATAAAAGCTAAGGCTTTCTACATTTTTAACATAACAATTGGTGTACGTAATTAAACGTATAGTAACGCTTAAGGACTGAATCTACCTTGACTGACAGCAACTTCAAAGTGATAATAAATCTA
>LD699455.1:4242653-4290253 GCA_003118335.3 Papilio memnon
CCATTCGTGCTAAGATGTCAAAGCGGGCTCTACCACGGTCTGGACGCAGTTTAACGACATACCTGGGTCGGGACGCAGTTTAACGACATACCCGGGTCGAATGATTTTAGACCAACTTCCCAAAAGAAGGAGGTACTCAATTCATCTGTATGTTTTTCTGTACCTCAATAACGTAACATTCAATGGAAGATCAATATCATATTATTATTCGAGTAAATAAAAACGCTTGTATGAAAAGTGGTTCAAAAGTGATTCCGATATTTTCATTTTGCCAGATGTAGGATTTACGCAGCCACTGCGCATGTGTAATTCAGTGCCTACGTATCCTGTTACAGACGAAAATGTAGGAAAATATTGATAGACATTGTTAGCAGTCACATATATTTCCCTAAATGTTTTCGAAGTTGATAAATTTCCATGTTTCAGCAGACAGATGTGTGGATGAAAACTTTGACGATATAGCAACTGCGTCTAATGCGATGCGTAATAAAATATTAATGGAGCATCTGCTGTGGTGCGGGCGAGGGGAGAGCGGCGCGGGGCGCGGGCGGGGCGGAGGGCGCGGGCGCATATGCAATGGCGTCTCGGCGTCCGTCACCGAGCAAATCTATGCTAATTCCACACAAGCTGCATAATGCGCTGTTTTGACGGGTCAAGTGTCTGTTTGCTGTATCGAAATTTATTTACTCGCAGAACAAAGGTGATCATTCAAGTTAGACGATTTTCTTGAAATATAGGTTTTATCGATGATCATAAATTGTAAATGATTTTTGACTCCACTATTTGAGAGCGAAAACATTTAAGAATAGTTATAAAATGAACATTTAAGTTCAAATTAAGTGTTGGGTTTTTTTACCTGAAGTAAATGAAATATAGTTACTCAATTTAAGATGTTCAGGTAGAGTGTAGTACTACATAGTATAAGATTCATACTTCTCGAAGCTTCCAAGATTATCGAACAAACAAACAATGCATAGGATTGAGTGGTTGCAAATTTATTGTGCAATACATTGAGTGGCTACATGAACCCGGAATCAATTTCCCACAGCGCACTGAAGGGTCACTCGTGAGACAATATTGTGAGTGACAGTGGCGGGTGGCGGCTGGCGGCGGGCTGCGCTGGGGCCGGCATCTGCTGGCTGTCGTGGGAGTGCCGCGCTGACAACAATAACACATCGCCACGGCTGGGCCCGGCAGGTCCCTCTCACCCCTCGGGAAGCTGTGGGAACCGAACGGTACTATTAATAATATCAATTGCAAAATCCCCATCCGAAAGCAAACAATACACCACGGACGCTTCTGTCTAAAACCGGAACTTAATACGATATCGTGTTATTTTATTTTATAAAATTTCTACCGTTTGTTTTTGAAGTTGCATAAAATGTTATTTTTACTTGCACGACTTTTATTACATTTTTGTTAATCAATAGATAAATCTGCCAAAATACTTGAATAGTAAATGTTAGGAAACATGGCGATAAATGAATTAATCTTCTAACTTTTGTCTGGAGAAATAATTTCCGAAACACTTGAAGTCGTACATTTCAATACAAATTATGAAATAGCTATCAATTTTTTTTAAAAATAATTTCAATAAGTTTATTAAAACTATAACTACGCAGAAGTATGTATATTACCAGTCCAGTACGTTAGTGTACGTCAGTAATAGCTTTAGGCACGAATGCATAACAAAATGGTAATGATATTCTATTGTAATTGGTTTGGTTGTATTTAACAAAGATGACGTAACACGGGGATTATTCATGGTGCCTCTATGTTTGTGAGTGTTTGTGCGAGGTTGCGGGGTTGCGGGGTTGCGGGATTGCGGGGTTGCGGGGTGGCCATATGACGCCGCACCGCACCGGTGACCGCTCTGCGTGACCATCTATAGAAATTGTTTATTAACAAATTTGTTTCCTATTTCATATTATTTATTTCTAATGAAAGTGTTCCTCATACAATGACTAATATATTTGGTACGGTAAACGCTATTATTGACGAAATACAATATGTACGGACAGCGATATTAAAAATACTTCAAGTCCAAAACTGATGAGCATACCATTTTAAGAAATAAATATCAATGTGGCGAGAGGGGTGTGCTAGAACTGCGCCATATTATCTAAGTTACAGGCATTAATTATGCTTTTGTTTGTTATAATAGTAAGTAAATACCTGAATACTTTCTGTCCCTTGGTTAATATATCAACATATTTAGACTCATTATCGAATGAATGAAATACCAAATAAGTCGAACTAGTGAATATTGATGTGTGTATATGAGTAACGAAGTAAACATGAGTGGTGGTGCAGAGTAGCGTTCCGGTCCATAAGTTTTTCGATTATGTTGTGCGCGTGTCAGTGCCAACTGTCAGCGGTCGCGTGCCCTCTTAATAAGCTCTTAATGAAATTAACGATCTCCGCGACCCGACGCTGGGGGGCGCAATGCTTGGTCGCAAGTCAAAACTATACTAATTCATATACTTTGTGATGTTTGTACGATTCCACTCAATTACTGCTAATAGCTGAAAGTGAACGTATTGTATTTATCATATACGTAGAAGATTTAAAAGTAGGTAATAAATAAATTTCTACCGTATTATCAGTTCACATAAATTTCCTACAAATAGCTTTTCGTTATATTACCTATGTATAGGTGGTGGTATACACGTGGTGGGACGAAAGTACGTAAGTAGTAGGCTGTTTACAAAATGTTAACGCGGCCTATTTGCACATATTTGTGCCCATTCTCAGCCAATGTAACAAAGAGTACTTGATCGTTGATATGTAAAATAGAAGGGGGCAATGATATTTATAAAAAAATCCATAGCACAGTTACTGAAAGATACGCAGTATAAAGGTTGTCTTTGTAAATTATCAGGGGAGACGACGAGTGTTGTTTGCTCACGGCATACTTAATGTTACCTATTCCTGTCGCGGTCCCTTCGGCGAGCGGCGCGTAGTACCTACGTGAATGAACACGTGCGCGAGCGCAAACATGTGGCCCCGGGCCGGTGCACATCGGCTCCTTTCAGGACCTGATTAGATAAGATAACTGGAGCTGTGAAAATAATTAGCTCTCAGTGATTTAAAGCGCGTTAAATGGCGCAGCTCTATTACAAATATAATTTCAAGTTAATTATTATTTTGTTGGTTTATTTCATCTTGGAAGAACACAATAATGTACGATTTGCCGTCAAGTACATAATGGGTTGAGTTTTTATTGGCGTGAAGCAACAAGGGGTAAAGATGTCTGGCCGACGTTGGCTCTTCCTAAATGTAATATTGACATCAGACATCTTTACTATGACGAATCAATATTTGTCTAGTGCATAATTTTCTGAACGTATTTAACGCAGCACCGATACGATATATTGAAACAACGCTATATATCATTTTTCATTGTTTATAGCGGTTCACTTGACGTCATAGTTGTCCGAGATAAAATATTTTTTAGAGCGAACCCACTGAGTACCAGTGTAATAGCGAGCATATGGTTCTAATTAATTTGTTTTTATGTGTTAATGATATAAAATACAGGTCGATACGTGCACTTGTGCGCAATATGTGCGTCTTGCCGTTGAGTCTCATTGTCACTGTGGCTCGCGCTCGCTTCGCAGACCGCATCTGTTGTTTTACGATCATCGTAAAAACTCTCACCCATTCATTACTGGGTACTAATATCATATCGTAAACAAATCATCCAAGTGGGACACTTCCTGTCTGTAAGTTTATTTGAGCATCAACTAAACGAGTTTGAAACATTCACGCTTTGATTCTCATAAAGAAACAACACATAGAAAAGAAACGTCACAAAAAAAACGTCCCTCTACACGCAGAATATATTAAGTGTACTTTTTAACCACTCATAGTAATTTCACGCACATTCGCAACTACCATATCTTAGCGTTAGATATTTCTTTCTTTCCTCTATTTGTCATTGAATTATCCATAAATTCAATAAAAAACGTGAAATTAAGCAACTATGCGTTAGTATAAGTTTTACACATTTCCTAAGTCAATCAATCTAGTTTCGAGAATTCGATTAAATGCTGAGATTCGGTTATGTTCGACTTAAATAAAAATTCTTTGTTATATTTGGCATACGTTTTACTGAAATATACCAATAAAATAAAGCATAATTATGTCAAGAATAATAAGTAATTATATTTGTAACTTTACAACTAATTTTGATTAGAGATTAAACTTATTATAAATGTATATTCCTATGTTTTTCAATTCAACATTTTGTATATTTTTATAAACGAAAGTATAGTGAACCAAATCTTACCACGTCCAAAAAATAGATCTATGTTTAAAAGTTGAAAACGTCTGCATTTCTTAAAATATAATACAAATAGATTTAAAATTATTATCGTATACCGCTATAAAATATGACCTTAATGACGCACCTATATTTAGGCGAAAGGGTATTCAATGGTGCCCTCTCCCCTCTCAACTAACTCGCTAAGTATACGTGGTTATAGTGGGTGGAACGATATTTATAGCACTGTTAATATTGAAAAACGTCATTCATATATTTGGGGTTATTGATACAAGATAATTATTGCACAGCTCTCACATCTTCCACCGAGCATTAACATACACGTTCCTTTCATAAATTCAATAACATTGTAAGCCAAACTTTGAATAAATAAATAAAACCTTTTTCCCAGTGCATAGTTGTAACACCAGTGCGGTCGGTAATTTATCAATATCTATAACGGATTTAGTGTACCAGTAGCACCAGATTCATTAAATATTATGTTAATTAATTCGTGAACGACTTTTTGTAATAAACGCCACTAATATCGTCCTGGGAAAGGGATCGAGCACACCTGCCCCGAGCTTCCGATTGCTTATTTTGTTGACTTTCAAAAGGGAGACCCGTTTATGGCCCCGCAATGGTTTTGTCGAGTACGACACGACTGAAAAACAAGTTTTTAATAAATTCTGTATAAATATGCACTAGCTTTTTGGTCCGATTTCTTTTGTCATCCATCGAATTCTGATCTATTCGTGAACTAACTGATTTTTACTGGATGAATATCAAATGAAATCAAATCACCATAAAGAGGCGATGTAAATGTCAATGCAAGCAGCGTCTGGCCAACTCAACGGTTTTATTTGTTGCCTTTAGATCTGAGGGATTCATTTCGGATGGAACTCTAAAGGATCGTGTTACAGGACAAATAATTATCGGAAGTCACGGGCAGGTGTTAATGTTATATGCCACTTACATGTGATCAGCGATTTGATGATATTTAATTATAATATTTTTTTCATCTTTAACATTTTGTACGTTCAAACCTAATGCGGACACCGCGAATAAATTTAAGTATTTAAATTTATTTACATCGAAAGAATCATTGTTGTGCGTCGCCGGTACATGCGTCAACTCCGGATGTCAGGACTTAAAATACTATTTATCCAAGAGTGAGGGCAGGCACATACAACACGTGCGGCACATAGGCCAGGTAACAGGGGAGCGTACAGCTGCTGCCGCGGTAACGTTAACCACGCCTGCGTCACCACGCCGCCTTGCCGCCTTGCCGCCTTGCCTTGCCACCTCGCCTTGCCACCTCGCCTTGCGTAACACTTCACAAATTACCTACTCTGAGCGGGTATAGCACAATTGTATCAAATTATTATCATATTTTTATTTATTTCACTAAAGTGAACATACTTATCTACATTTTATGATTAACCCCATTTTTAAACTTTACTAAATTTAATTTTAGCTATAATTTTGTTAGTTAGTTAGTTATATAGTTATAGATTTGTTTCTCATAAACCATTACGTTATACTAATTCGGATCTTCTTCGATCAATAATACGACTTAAGACTTTTGTAATATAATAAAGTACATAGTATTTCTGAGATTCAAATGAATATTACATTTACGATTTCATAGATCGAACTGACTTATATAATATTTTAAAGATAAATTAACAAGTATAATTAATACTATTATTCGCATAACAATGTATTCCTTTTTTGCACTATATATAAGTTATTTACTTATGTGTAAATATGAAGTTGTATGACGAGTTATTTATAGTTTGTCGTTTATGAAATCAGCTGATGCTATTGTGGATAAACGTAACACAACAAAATGTTAACAATGGGAGATGCGCAATGGCTGTCGGTCGGATTGAAGGTGAATTTCTTTGAAAGAGAGATCGTCCTTTAGTTCTGCAGCAACCTGTAAAGATTCTTTTGTGGGATAAGAATGCGTCTCGGCGCAGCTGCTCGGGCCCGCTGTTAAATTCGCTAACCCGCGACTTGCGAGCTGCGAGCCTCGACCCGACAAACATTGTGTTATGAGCGACACTTATTCAGGAGATAGGTCAGCAGTCTCGTGGGATCATTTTGCAAGAACAATATTAAACGAATTTAATTATTTTGTCTTTCAACGTATAGCAATAAACCTTTTATTATTGTTATTATATATTTATATTTCCATACTATAATATAATAAGGCGTAAACACACACTCCTTTGTTGCCTAAGATGTCAGCAATTACAGCATATTTTTGAATAATTCTTTTTCAATAAAAAGCCTTACACTTACGTCAAGCTTTAGGCTATATATTTTCACGCCATTAAACTTAGGGGGTAATTATTTTGAATAAAAACCCTAATGTGAGAAAGAGACCATAAGTTGCTGCCAACATCAAGGAAGCAAGATTGCCATAGTAAGGGAATTGGTATTTTGACATTTGCAATTGAGAATTTAACAAATGTACACAAAAAAAAAGTTTTTATAATTTTATGAGGATGACGCCGCACGGGAACAGCTAGTTTATGATATAAGTGGCGTATAGACATGATATACATGGTTCAGTATTTGTACATAATTAATTTTATTGAACAAAGTTAATAACGTTTGACAACAAATTGCAAGTTAATGTGTATTATACAACTGTATCTTACAATCCGAAATCAGTTAGTGAAGTAGTTTTCTGTTGTTAACATAAAGTTGCGCAAGAGTGCGCCGATAGTTGGCAGAGGGCGCGCGCGGAGCGCCAACGTTGCCGGTCGCCTACGACGACGTAATTGACAAGCGCCGCGCACGCTTCACATCATCGATCAACTTGACCACCTCACATCTGACTTACGAAATTCGCATTCGTGCCGATATTGATCCTTTGCTAAGCACGACATCTAACGCAATGCACAATATACATAATTATTGCTGCTATTATGAATAATGTAGTAAGAGTTTTTGATTCTTATATTGGTCACGCTTTATTCTAACGTTGTTACAGTGGTAAAATTACAGTACCCCAAGCGAAAGTTTCTTAATTTCCAAATTCTCATAAACAAAATTTGCAATTATATTTAGATACAGAGAAATACAAAAGTTTTACGCGAAAAACAACAATGAAATACTATAATTAATTGATAGCAAATATAGAGGCGAACACTTACACAATTGCGTGTTATTTCCGCAATTGTGGTCTGATTGCGAACAATGAAACAAGTGGCCGGCCGTTGTCAGCACAGCGCGGTGTTCAATAATTTACTACGACTCATTACAGCGCGCTGCCGCCGCCGACTCCCACTTACGCCTGTAGCACATGTACATGAAAGCGTACCGGAATCCAAGCGAAGTTATATTTGCTATGGAACTTTTCAGGATTGGGTACGTTCGGGCGGTTTGGTTATTAAACAGGCTCAATACGCGAAGCCGGAGCGAAATGTGCTTTCTGTTTCACTTTATTCTTTGCTACAAGTTTTCTACTTCGCTTCGGTTCCGCTTTCGCGGCTGTGTGCTACAAGTTCATCTTTTGTAACCTGACCGCGCGTAGTCCGGCTACTTGTTTAGATACCATTAATGATCTTCGAATGTTTATTTGCGACGATATAATTCACGTGTTATTTGTATATGTAAACGAAGTACGAGTATGAAAGTCTAATTAGACTGGCGATACCCGAACGAACGAAAGACAGAAATATAAAGTTCCGTGTGTCAGATCGTCATTACATTACATTACATGTAAAATATATCGTCGTTTCTCCTTGAAAAAACTGAGATGATAATATACTTGTGTACAGGTGTCTCAGCAGTGAAAATCCACGATAATTGGACAATGAATCTATCAACAGTATTTGTAAGTAATTATGGTTTGTAGCCAGCGTAGGCCGGGCTGCGCGCTCGGCGTGCGGCGCGGCGCTCGGCAGCGGGACAATTGGCCGTTGGCGCCGCACTATTTCATCTAAACAACTATCTGTCCAATTTACAAGCGCCTGCAAATTTACTAACTATTTGTTATTAGAACAAACTCTCTTAGAACGTAGCCTTCACTTTGATATCTATAATTAAAACAGTGTTCATGAAATAATATAAAATGAAAAAAACAAGGATGAACGGAGGAAACTATGTTTGTAGAGGTTATGTCACTTTGTGAAGAAGCAGACACCAGACTTGTATCTATTTATTTATGAATCAGTTAATCGCTGTGATTTTGTCCGAGTAATATTTAAGGTGACATAGCCAGCGCGACGTGGCCTCAGTTCGACACAGAATACAGCTGTAGTGAGAGCTCAAGCTAATACTATTGATGGAGCAACCGAACAAATGTCTGCATCATTATCGCATAGATTATACATGTGCATTCAAAAGATTCGAAATTTATTCTTGTAGGTAATAGATACGTTCCGTCCATTTTATTGAAGCGAGTATTTTAGAATATCATTCAGTATCTGCTGTGATATATTCGATCGGAGCACCTTTTTTTCCGTGTTAATATGTATAAGATACGTTTCGGCTACTTAAACGCTTTTTTTTAAATTATGTATGTATAGACCTTATGAGGGTTAGGTAAAAATATACAGAATACGGTAACCTTCAAGATGTAGGTTTGTAAATGTATAAATTGTTTGTTTTTTATCGATAGGCCGGTATTACATATGTATAATGAAGTGAACAAAAAATACACGTGGATTATAGCCCGGCGCGTTTCATACATGACGTTCGTAACTTTAAAATGCCTGGTGAATGATCAAATTTTTTGCCAAATTTGTTTGATCAAACATTTTAAATATGGACAAAGACAACAAACAAAGCCGCATTAACGGGTTTAATTTGTATACCCGATATAAGAGAAATAATAGGTCATTTGATAATATTGATGAATAAAAAGTTAGTTTTAGAACCGAGTTCAATGAAATGTTGTTTAAATTTTTGTACCCGATGATATACTGCAACACGTCATTTAGTGGTTTTGTACGCGAGCACATCAAGCCCTTCCTGAATCGTTATTTCTCGTTATTGACAGCAGAAATAGCTGACTGAACATCTTAATTGGAGCGTACTTGTTACTGTGGATCATATTTTTTACTTCCATCGTTTTTGCTCTTCCCTATAGAGACGACATACTCTTTTTATTTGCTCTGTCGGTCTGGTATATTTTTTCTGTGAATATTTTGTCAACAATCGTTTTTCTATGAAGACATATACAGAGATGTTTTAGTATTATTTATGGGTACGGTTTTACGTTTAAGGCGTTAGAAATATTGCCATGGCAGGATCTCGTTCTTGTAATAAGTTAATTGTGAGATTTTAGTGTACGATATTGGATTGGCTATCGACAGATAGCTGCTGTAAACACGTCGTCCGTATCGCAACAATCTATTTATAATGGTAGTCACGGAGGAGGGCGGAGGGGGGGGGGGCTTAAATGTCCGATATTTACGATTGCGGACACTGCCAATAGTGCTTGCTCGCAGTTGATTTAACATGAATATTAATTTAATATAATTAATTCGTTGATAAATTTTCGATCAATTACAATTGCACTTTTGATTTATTTATTACTTACTATTTAGTATATCAAAACGCTAGATAATATTAGAGTCGTTAAAAAAAATAACTGAAAATGTGATTGTAATAAGTTCTGAAATATGTAACCAATACATAGTATTAAGATATCATACTAATTTAACAAAATGAAATTTAAAACCATTTAACATTGAATATAATTTAAAAACATTTAACAATGTTAATCACTGATAAAAGTTCGTTGAAGTCTTTTGTTTGGTAATTTATACAAGCAGTAGTACTTGTATTGGATTACCGATTACAGCCATATTATTTGAAATATTACTAGTATATTAGTTGGAACACTTGGAATAGTGAAATGTATCGATATACTTAATGGTAAGGCGAGGCACTAGGGCTTGTAGAGGCAGAGATTAGCGCACCGACTACTGTCTAGTGCGGCGCGGCGCGCACGTGCGCGCAGCCCGGTGCCCGGTGAGTAAGCCGCCCATTTTACAAACATAATGTTGCAACCTTTACATTGCATTTTAATATTAACTACTCCTTATTGATACAGCTATAAGAGTGCTTTTAACATATTCAAATAAAATATTGAGGCACATTTATATTTGCTAGTCTTATCTTGTTGCAAACAAATGTAAAGTTTTCAAAAATCCACAGTACGATATCAATACGCTTCACAGTAAGTATCATTTTGCAATGTAATGTCAATAAATTACACGTAGATTTATAATGGTAATAAACAGAGGTTCTTATATTGGACATTTCGAAACATTCGCATGTGATATCTATGTAAATATTCAATATTCATTCATACAGCGGTATTTGTCATATTATTTGTCAGGCGATCATTCATTATCTGTGACTTATTTCAAAATACATCAAATTAACGTACCATACCATTTACATTTTGAAAAATCAGCTCTAACTTTCCTTTATCCTCTACCCCATGAGTGTCACTAGCCTAAGTGTGCCATGTTGAACGTACATTCATAATTAATTACTTCTGCATAAGTTTTATGTTTAAGTGCTCTTCTAGTGAATCATTTATTACTATGCGATGATCCAACTGTAGTTGTGGGTATATACAGTCCAACTGTTGTCCAAGTGCAAACTGTGTACTTAAAACTGAAGGTGTACAGCGGACTTTAGTAAACTTACTAGCTGTTCGCGTGCGGCTTCATCCGCGTGAAATTATAAAAACTTTATTGTTTACGTTTGTCAAATTATCAATTGCAAATGACATGACATGATGACAAACCATGGCAATCTTGCTTCCTTGATATTGGCAGCAACTTATGGTCTCTTTCCCACATTAGGGTTTTTATCCAAAATATTTACCCATAAGTTTAATTGCTTGAAAATATATAGCCTAAAGCGTGACGTAAGTGTAGGGCTTTTTATAAAAAAATGAATTATTCAAAAATATGCTGTGATTGCTGACATCTTAGGCAACAAAGAAGTGTGTGTTTACGCTTTATTATATTAGTATAGAAGTATAGATAAACATTGCGGGAAACATTTCACTTTGGTGCTTGTGAACGGAAATACGCATTAGGGCAGGGATCCACAGGCGGCAGGCGATGGCGGCTGGCGGCTGGCGAGTCCCGATGGGTTAGCGTTTGCAACGCTCATCACATCACTGTCGCGACCACCCCCACACAGCACCCCGCACACCATATTACATTAATTTTCATTAAACAACATCCATTTACAACCACTAATGAATTTAAGATGATTTCGCTATATCATTGGGAAGGTATATTTAATTATTGTAAAAAAAGAAGTATTAATTTACTTCCCAAAGGAGGTCTTCATTTTAAGTTTTTTAAAGCCAACGCTAGTCAAAGAAAAATATAGAAGGATATTGTACCTACCCGTTATTACCGTTTGTGACCGTTAAACGATTGACTCGCTTTTATTAGAATTTCGTGAATAAAGAGTTACGAATTTTAATCGGTTAAACATTACGGGTTCACGTTGAGAAATGTTTAACAATGTAAACGTAACCTGCCATTACCTTTGATCCCTTCGCTGTGGAACAATACCGATCTGAATAATGAGTACAAATATTCTCACAAGCCCACCACTTTGGGATTCTGGTAATTGGTTCATTTTAAGTTCACAGGGGCGAGCCATTGTAAAGCGATCTAACAATAAAAATTACTGGTTTACGTTACAATTGATTCGATAGTATTTGTTTATTCACTTCATAGGGATATTGAGAATTGTTATACTTAAAATCTATTATAGATATAATACAAATGAAATTTAACTTGATACAATCATTATTAAAATAAGTTTATACGACAAATAATTGTATACTGACGAGTGGCAGTTTATAATGGTGTGAAATTTTTAAAGCGGATGTTGGAGTGGTTCTATGCGATCAGTACTAAGCTTTGCAAAGTTTTCAGGCGCGACCGTCGAGCAGTTGGGCGCTGTGCGCTATGTAAGCCCGATAGCTGGCCGACGACGACGAGTCAATTTCACCCACGCCCACGCGGTCCGTCAGCGCCGTCGTCTCAACAACTCCTCGCTATTCATCGCCACATTACAACGTTAAACCCCATTGTTTATTTTTTATTGGGCTAGTTTCGGTGATATACATAAGTACAAAACTACATAAGTATAATAGTAAAATATTTTTTCAACACATATTAAATATTGATATTATTTGTTTTTATATATAAAAAAAAACATCGCTATCAATAATTGTTTATTTTTAAAGACTTTGAGGCACTGCTTGAAATGCCTAAAACAAGTTGAACAAAATCAAATCTTAGACATTCTATTGAACAATTCCTTGTTAAAAATTCAACGTGTACTTATATCATCGATCCCGGAACTGGCTGAAAGTTATCAAGTGTCAGGAATCTCGACTTCAACGAGCTTAAAGTTAAGACAATAAAGCTTTAATTAGTTTAGCATGAATTAGTCCACGGTAACCAACTAACTTATTAATATCCGAAAGATGTTCTCAATCGATAAATGTAGATAACGCAACAAAGGATAAAACACTCCATTAAGATTTATCTGCATAAGATTAGGTGATAGTATACGAGTAATACAATTCGCGGCTAGAGGCAATTGTTCAAATTCTTTGTTCGGAATAAGTAAAGCGCAGTTCTACTATGCCTCTAATTTATCGCCAAGATTGGATCATTATTCCCAAAGCATTTTTTACATTGTACGAGTAGGTATATATCATCACATGCCTATGCGAGTCGCATTACAATTACGAACTTTATATTTTTTGCTTTTAAACTATTGATTATAAATTTAAAAACTTTACGGTAGTAATATCTACCTAATAGATTTTTTTTGGCTTACTTTTTTATTTCCGTATCGAAATGAAGGCAGGACGAGTCTACTAACTAGTCTAACTATTTGTCGAAAACAAATATTTTCTGTTATCCTACGCAGTTAGGCCTTTTTAATATCTTTGTTAGTACGCTTCAGGTGACGGTTTGTTATCGGTGGTATCATTTTATATCAGCTTTTATCTTTCTTCTATTTTGTGAGAAGAGCAACGAGAGCGCGGTTACGTGTTAGGTTCGCTTATGGCGCGGGCAAAGAAGCCGCCGGGCGGCGTAGGAGACCTAATGTAATGTCGGTGTCGTCGGATAGCTGCCGGCTATCGGCTCCGCAGCGCCGCACCGCCCGCCTCTACACGTCTTGAATCACAATCGATAGCCAGCCCTTACTTTGTTTAAACTTTTTTGAAGTTGTGTTTATTTATTTCAATAGCAAAATAATGCCTCCAAAAAGGCTTACGTTATTTGGTTCTTGCTGAATATTATTTAGTACATGGACGCAGTCCGCATGTTATAGGGATACTGCTGAATTTATATAATTAATTAGTATTTCAGCATTCACTATCAAAGCTTGTCTAAAGAGAACCGCTTTAAATATATTAAGACAATAGTATTGATTGAAATCATGAAAGACGTTTCATAACTAGGTAACAGGTAAAGCTTTGTACCAAAGAGTGTGAGCACGTATTCATTTATTGAAATTCATCTGCGGCTTCGTAGTTTGGCAACAGCACTCGTGCGAGCTACAATTATCTCGTCACAGATCCGAGAACGATCAAACCATGTCACGTTATGTGGGTCATTAATTACTGTAAACAGTAATTACTTTAATTATTCTTGACAGTGTTTGTGTGAAGTCGTGAAGTGACCGTGCGCTTCTGAAGGTCGCCGCGGATTATAACAGAAGAGGACGCGCGAAAGGTGATTATTTTGCTTGTATATGAGAGACCGAACAATACATATCTGTTGCGATAGAGCTGCTTTATAATGACCTACATAAAGGCATTCTATGGCCAGATCGTAGATACCTTTACACTTTAATTCAATAAGAGTTAAATTTTAATTGCTACAAGTCCGATAGATAACAAGCAAAGCTTACACAACAGAAAGCGTATTCACGAACTCAATGGGAATGATTCATTTGTTCTAGACAGAATATTACCACACAAAAAAGTGGCTAATTATATTGCTTGAATATATTGTTAAACAGAAATATCATAATCTGAATTGAGAAGAAAGCAATTAGAATATTGCCTAGTTATTTTATTAATCAAAATAAACTTTGAACAATTTTACTTTGCATGCAAAGATATAGTAATAGTGCAATGTGTAAAGCAGTGTACAGTAGTATGGTACAGTGTAGTGTTCCTAGTGGTAGTGGGTTCGCGAGCCGTCAAAGGCACCCCGTCAGGTGATCTTTGGGTCCGTGACTCAACAGTTACACTAACGAACCGGTGCGGCGGCGCGGCGGCGCGGCGCGTGCTGCATTGTGCCGCATTATCTATCATTATCTCGCTAGCCTAGATATATACTGCTCCATAACGTATGTAGCAATGTGCAGCTTAAAACAATAAGCTGTAACAAAGCGGACACTGGACGCAATATCTAGCTTTCAACTATCGAAAGTCGTCTGTAATTATCCATATCAGTGACTGAATATCTAATTTTTTAATCTGTGTTTTTTGTAAATGATGTATTAGATTAATCTTTCTTTATCGTATTCTTCTATTTATATGTAACTAGCATTCGCCCGCGACTCCGTAGGCGTGGAATTAAAAAAAAAACAAAAGTGGGTAGCCTATGTGTTCTTCCAGACTATCCTTTGCATCTGTACAAAATTTCATCGAAATCCGTTCAGCCGTTTAGGCTAAAAACTCTAACAAACATCCATCCATCCATGTAAACTTTCGCATTTATAACATTAGTAGTAGTAGTAGTAGTAAGTATTATGTAGATGACTGTGACTAGAGATTAGAACTAGACTCGACCCATCATACAACCTAGATTTTCTATATTTATCATTTAACTTATCACTTATTTATTTAAGTGGCGGCCTTTTTGATCCCACATTGAAATAAACTTATAGTAGGGTGTAAATATTTAAAGTATTATAACATTAAAAATGTACATTATTTTGTAACATTTTGATTATTTAAATCCCATAGATTGATAATCTTGATTTGATTACTTTAATTACAAATAAGTAATTTAACTATTAGAAAATATCGAATTCCGAAAACGTAATTAACAGTTCCTAACCGTTCTACTTTAGCACTATCACCGAAGGCACATTCAAATGTCAGGCAATCATTCTTGATTGTAACGGTATTTAATTGAAGCTCGGTTATTGTTAACAATTTTATTTAGAACGGAGCGCATAAAAATGTTCCAAGGAATTCAGATCAGACATAATAAACTTTATAATATTTGTTGCCAAGAGAAGGTTCGTCGCAGGTGAATATAAATCACGGACGTTCGTCGGTTCGTTCGACTGAGCGCCGGCTTTTTTCGATCGCGCAGGCTACGGTCTATGATTAATATCGTTAAGTCAGTTTGTGATACTTATCGATCGTTATTATGTTTCATTAGCCTTGTAAACTAACTGATCCGTCAAAGCGATCCATCAAGGTGTTAAGTAGAATTTTGGAAGCAAAAAGTCCTCGTAACGCCGGCGAGACGGCCGCGAGAACACCTGCCATCGATAGCCGATATCCAATCATAATGTACGAGGTGGCGAGCACCTCCCGCGCCCTCATTAAATCATCACTGTTGTTGTGTTGTGCTTTATTGAAGGTGCTACGGCGCCGCTGGCTACATTTTACCCTATGGGTCTGTAGTGTCTATACATCGAATTTACTTTGTTCCGCTTGCTTGATCGATTTGTTAGTGTAACGAATAACATGTGACGACGGCGCCTCGTGACTGGTCACCGCAGTCGCGCTATCGTCGTTGTCGCCGACGCCGGCGCTGCGACATTCGAAAGCATTACCGCGAACCCCGATCCAGAATACGTCCGCTCGCAACCTCCATTCGTGTAAACGATGATCCAAAAACGTTAGTCACGACTATGAGATTAATAATTTGTTTTTATACGTTGTCGGGCGGTGCTGCCTCCGGTGTGCTCGTACGTACGCGCGCCGGTCCGACGCGGGGAAATAGGCTAAGTTTGGAATCACGACGTCGCTACTCAACTTTCGACTGCGGCCGCCGATTAAGAATCACTTGCGACAACGCCGAATTGATCGATGTAGCCCTTGGCATTTGTGAGATATAACTGTAAACTGTAGATGACACGGTTAGTTAGCGAGCGGTGTATTGACATGTGCTCGTACTGATTAAATCATCCGTGCCTATTATTATGAACTATGTCGCCAGAGATTATGGCGCGAAACTGTATTTTAAATGGTTGGTCTATTAGATGACATCAAACTTTCTTGATATGATGATAAGATATCGGTGGCTGATGATCGAAGAATATCATGAAAATGTATTTAGATTTGTGAATAAATATAATAGTATATTTATTAATTGACACATCTTTTAGTTTTCTTCGTCGGATTCATTTTTGTTTCCTACACGCGGTACCTACAGTTAGTATGTAAAAATAATTAAAACTTCAATATCTTTCTCCTCTGTTAGGAAAGTAGGTTGCTCGCAGACTTCAGGTGAAAACATTGGAAAACATCTGTGCACATTCAACAAATACTTGATACATTATTGACAATTCAAGAAAAAAAATTAAAGTCGATGTGATCTCTCAACTGATTAATTAGAAGTAAGGTTCATTAAGCAGCCGTGTGGTAACGCAAAAACTAAAAAAAGACCTTCGTTAATTCCAAGGCATTTACTATCTAAGAATCATGGTACGCTCCGTCAGACATTTCTATTAATGCTTTAGTCGGAATCACCGTCTAGACTCATAATATGATGGCGTGAGTTAGATTTTTTGTCGTACAAACAACCGTAAAACGAGTAGCGTCTAGTAACGTAAGATCGGGTTAAGGCGACCGCACGTGGATAAGCGGCGGCCGGCGGCAGATCAAAGCAAACATTCGTTTAGGGCAATTGTGCGTGCGGCCGCGCAACTACAACGTGTAATTATACGGTTACCACACGTACCCCCCGCGCAACCCCGGCACTCGCCGCCACAATCCTCCTCGCCCCCGCCTAAAAAACAACCATCTGTTGTACCATAATCGGGATAACGCCTGCTGGGTCAGTAATTGACCGCCGACACAGTATATTCTAAATTAACCTTTTTTTGCTGGTTTTCAAAACATTATAAATGGGTCAATAGGCAATTTATCTGTGTTTGAGTTGATTATAGTACTTTATGCATTTGTGTTTATAGTGCAATGTACTCTGGTTGTTATCTCTTCTTTGACCGGCTGATCTGGCTGATATTAACACACACACCTTTTATACTGATTTTGCGCTTATCTACAAAGTATGAGATTATGAGATTATTCCATATTCATTAAAACATTGCACGATATAATATGTATCTACATTTTTTTTTGCTAACCTGACTAGTTTAGAAGTTAATTCTGAATTCGATGGTAAGGTAAAGTTAGTCATAACCGGTTGCTAAACAATAATTAGAAAAGAAATTTATTATAAGGAATATTCCATTTATTAAACTAATGTCAAACTATTTACAACTCTTAATAAATACCTTGAATTACTCGAAGTTTTTCTTGTAAAATTACCTTTTAAGAATACAAAACTTTATAAATGACAAAATTAAATTAATAACAGGTAGTATAAATTAAAGTAAAGGTTTACCACAAAGTTCTTAAATTAAACAAAGTATTATTTTATCTGTCGATAACTTTTCATAACAACACGCCTTCATATTTGTTCTAATAATTAAAAATCAATAACATAACATTATACGAGACTCTAAAAGAAAGGATGAATTCAAAGCATTGTTTTTTTTACAGCAGAATAAGCGTACCATTAAGGACACGGGCCCGAAAACAGAAGTTTCGAAACAAAAAATGTGGCCAACCACGTGTAATATTAAAATTATTAATAACGTAATTTAAATCAATTTCCGCCACGGGCTGAACCCTTTAGTCGGGGCGTTACAGGCATTTATATTTATAAAATAGTGTGTAATCGCTTAGTTGGATCTTTTGATCGCTGGCACCAGCTGTGATTATTGGTCATTATCTTGTTTTGTCGTTTCACGGCCTTCGAATCTGTAACATGTGGATAATGTATTCATATTGTTATATTTGCTTGCATTTTGGCGAATATTCCCAATGGCTTTGTTTCTAAACGACTTTTAGACTTTCATGGGAAATTAACATTGTGGGGATATACAACGGCATGCAACAAAACGTTTATGGAATTGCTCTCATAAAGTAATCGAAATCAGGTGGTTCCGTCGGACATTATGGCGGCTTTGTGCGGACTACACATTGGACTACAATAGTGTTGCTGGCGCGCTATTGTTTCGCGAGCACTAAGCGCTGCAGTGGTGGCCCATTCGATCCATGTCTGGTGCGCAGGTGGTGCGCAGATCCTTATTTCTATTGTACAGTCATTAAATACAACCCATGTTTATTTCCTAATTACTTGTTTGTGAGCCATTCCAGGATGGGAATAGTGGGACTGAGGCGTAACAAAAGCGGATAAACAAGTGTAAATCCGTTTCCTGTCCATGTGTTTATCATTGTTTGTCCAAATGTTTGCTGTCATTAATAACAACTTGTTCATTGCTGTTAGCGTTTATTTTGGTGAAATAGGAGTTATATATATATGATTTAATCAAGGTCGGCGGGCGCCACTGTGACGCGCCATATCCGATAATTTCGAGGGACCGCGGACAAGTGTCGGCGGCGCGGCGGAGGCGAGCGCGTTTCGCGGATGATGGAATCTGCTCCTTTGTCACTGGTAACCTGTTCGGTCGGGTTCGAACTCACGCCGAGCACAATGTAAAATAACGGGCCACCTGATTAACCGCCATTCCATCCAGCTATGCAGATATCTACCGCCGCGCCCGCGCTTCGCCGAGCCGATCACTGATCATATTAATTTCAAATGATAGATTGCCTTTATATTGTTAATGCCTTATTATGGTACGGATAACAATATCAAGGTCGGTGAACTTTGTATAGCTTATCCGCTATACAATGCACACTTATTAATTGTTTGTGTGGTCATGTTGTGATCTTTACGTTGCCGGGATGTACAATACCGTACTTAATCATACTAATCCGCCCACATGGTTTTACGATGTACGAAAATTAATTATAATACCTACGTTTAACATTTAAGCGCGTCTTTCTTGTTGCGGTTTTTGTCGCGAGAGCTTTTTGCTTTTAACTTGTAACAGGTGAAGGGATAACGTTTCACACGCATACGGATCGCGGACAAAAAATAACTGAAAGGAATAAGTTGGGTCCGTGTTTTATTTTAAATCGACAATTCATCTTGCTGCTTAATGTTTGCGTTATTTGATTTGAGAATTACTTATTAACGGTATTGGAAATGAATGTATCGTTAACTTTTGATTTATCTAGGGAAATGTCAGTAAATGAATTGATTACAATTAGAAAATAAGCGTAGAAGATACACAATGCTGTATAATAATTTTGAAAGTAGTATTAAACGACGGTATAAAATTCCTCATTTAAATAAAGCATAAACGTCGTTGTAAGAAATAGACTTGATTGAAGTTTAAATATGAACACATGTGGACAAAAAAGTCAATTGAACGCGTTAAGTCCTTAAGCTCGACTTTCTTTCGGAACCAAACTTTGTTGTGTAAAAAATGGTGGCACCTTTTGCAACATCCGTTTAAAATTCTCACGAGACAGGTAGCAGCAGCAGCTTCCGTCGCTTTTATTACGCACTCGTATCGGGACAGTAATTACAATGTGTGTACTGCGAGTGTCGGCTCAGGCATCATGAGAACTCTTTCAGTAAACACGGTCAGGTAAAATTATCAAGAGCCGAGCACTATCTGTACGTTAGTGTATTATTTATATAAAATGTGACTTAATTGATTGATATTAAAAAGTCTGCATAGAAACAATTGCATGTGTGCAATACTTGAGGAGGGTTCCTAAGGAAATTTTAGTGGAAATTCTACACAACCTAGTTTCCTTCCTAAAATGGTCTCGATCAAACATGGAGCAAACATTTTACCAAAAAATCTCGAGTTGTCAACCTCATTTTTATTGATAGCCCGTCGTTAAACAGTATATTGTATGTATATTTTCACACCGGTTGTATATAAAAAATACGCTTTATTAATGAGGAATGAAAGATAAGTGCAAAAAAGCTGAGCAAATGAATATTGTTTTGGTTGTTATGTAAAAATTATAAAAAACTGTGCCTCAGCATTTTGTATTTTAAAGCAAAGTTTAACCCTTCGAAGAAAAAAAAGAATATGTAAAATAAAAAATTGTAGCAAGAAATTTAATTTGCACATTTGAGTTGTTGCAACGGAAATTATTTTAATGACAATAGAGTTGCAGCGATAATCAACATAACAAAATGTTCAATAAAGATATTTTGCATAAGATCCCACAGTGCAATAAATACATTAAAATAATTAAATGAGGAAGTGTTCGGCAGCCGCAGGTTAGGTGGCGCTGGAACTAGTTCACGGCAACAAGTTGCGCACAATGGGAGCCGGCACATGGGTTAACCCACGGTATAGTACTCCACTAGCAGATTGGCTCTTGAGGGTGCATTATTTTTGTTGCTTAAACATTTTGAAGCGACATAACTATTATACATTAATTGATTCTTAACTTATGTGATTCCAACATTAATCTTAGTATCCTAATTTTATAATAATACTTTTATTTATCATCTTCCCTTACCTGGTACAAAAATGTGTCATAGAATAATTTATTAATGATATTATTTTTTCTATTATTTATTAATTTCATCATTTTTGTCAAATGAGAAAATATTAATGAAACAGGCCAATACGCAACAGTGTCACTAGAGCGGTGCTAACGCAAGCGCGGTCCGCACTCGGCACTTCCAACTTCCCGACCCTCCATCCGCGTTCGGTGATCTATTGTTTGGCGAGAGAAATGAAACGGGAAAAAAAATCTTGTTCCCAAAGCTATCGTGAGAAATGATAAAATGTGCTCCGCATTCATTACGCGACGCTCCGACAGAAATCAATAAATATCATATTACGCCTCGCTGGCCAGAGCTCACGGCTCGCTCATGTTGCGTCTGCATTGTCGATTACATTGTTAGACATTTACTGAGAAGTAAGGGGCCTTCGCTCATTGATTTGGTATTTAATTGTCATGTAAATATTTATCTATGGTTGATGTTATTCACAGGCCATCAGCTCGCTTTTTAATAGTAGAGTTCAAAATTCTCCATGTTAGTTATAAAGAGGAAAGATTTGTATTTTTGCATGAATTGAAATAACTCAAAAACTACTGGGCCGATTTCAAAAATTCTTACACTACCAAGCTACGTTATCGCTGAGTAACATAGGCTATATTTTTTTAATTTCACGCAGACGAAGTTGCGAGCAACAGCTAGTTCTATATATAGGAATACGTAAGTTTTTATCATAGCTATAGCTGTTGTGGATTAATTTTAATGTTTTAACTAAAATAGTTTTTTTTTTAACAATTAGTAGCAGATTTTGTATAAATTCCATTATCAGTACAAATGTATCTCGTAACATTGGTCTATTAATAGATCGAGATTAAATGTAGGTAAAACAATGAGAACATTGTAGCGGTGATATTGCGATATTAGGCAAATTGCTCGAGTCAATCAAGGATCTGAGTAACTGTAGTTGTCGAGCTTGCGCGGGCAAACCGAGTGGCACGGATACATAATAGGAATTGTACAAACTTGTTGCGGAGAACACCTGTGCCTGTGCCGCAGTATTAATTAGTTCCAGCTACTTCGTATCTACCGATTTAAATGAGTAATCATTTGTCAATCTGCGGATATCTTTGATATTTAGTGAAACTTGTTAAACTGATTAACTGATAATTTGATGCTTGATATCTTTATGAATGTATTATTAGATCTAAAGGATGGTTTGTAAAATAGCTGGTTGTAGATTCGAATTAATTACTTTAAGAAACGGTAAGATAGATGGAGCTAAATAAATAAATAATGCGAAGAAAGAAAAAAAGCGAATTTAGTTCATTAATGCGTGCTATTGCATCTACATTATTGTTTTAAGATTTATTTTTACAATTGAATAAAAATAAAATAAATCTTCTTCAGCTATTGGTAGAAATCTTAGAAGTTAAACGACAAAAATATTTTACATTGCTAATAGTACTGCGTGTCTATTTAATTTCATTATCCGTCTCAACAATGAACAGTCACCCAGTGTTAATGAAACAGCGCACTGGTGATTAGGTTGCCGCGGCGTGGTAAGTAAGGTTAACACACGCTGTGAACTTAATGCAGCTCTTTAAAATTTTAATTAACGATTCTTAGATTGCAACTAATCAATTCACGTTTCCTAATGAAATAACAGTTGTAGAAAATGTTTGTCAATAACAGTTTGTCCTTCGGAACGCACTAATTGTCTCATTCAGTAACGCATTCAATTTACCATGATTATATTATAGCACCGCAGTTAATGTGTTTATAATATTCTTAAGTTAGTTACCTTTAATTGTTATAAAAGTGATTATGTCTACAATAATTCTATTCTTACAAACAAATGGGCTAAAGTACGAGTACTTAGTATTCAAATGGGTTGTCATATAAATATGTCAACAGTTTATGAAGTTTTTGAGGTGCTTAATAGTATAGTGATTTAAGTTTAATCGTTATGGAAATGTTATAATAAATATTGTATATTCAAGTACATTTCGGCTGCTGGACGGGCGACGGAGCGACGAGCGCCGGGCGGCGGCGAAGTGCTTACGTTGCGCCACCCGCCCGCCGCGCCACTTGTCCAACTGACTCATGCCTGTGGATTCCCGTTTACTACCTACTACTACCAGTGTAGTATCACCGTAACATTATGCCCAAATGATCTGCCAACGCATTGTCTTTGAACTTACTGTGCGCCAGTAAATGTCCGCTTTGATTTGCACACGTTAATCTGTACCAATTTACCAATTGTAGAGCTTTGCTATCGTTATCGTTAAATTTTTTATTTAATTCAATATTATACGTTTTTTTTCACCTGTTTTATTTCCACCTGTGAGAAATTACAAGTATAAAGTTACGCACCTATTTAAAATGTATGAAACACTCCATTGATTTCTCTGCTCTTTGATCTCAATAACAGTGATTATCGCGACAGGAGAGCGACGTGCATATTCATAAGTCAACACCGACCAGCCGACATCCCTCTAGCGTCGCGTCGCGTTGTCGACGTCGTCGCCCCGTCTGGTTTCACAACACAATGGGCCGTTGTGAGCTCAGCGCCTGCCAATAAAACATAATTCTGCCAGACGTGACATTTGATCATGTCATAATTCCAATAATGCTCGTATCTAGTAATTATGTGGTTGCGGTACGAATCAACGCTATGTCTTCGTTTAAAATTCACTTATCTTCAATTAAAACTGAAATATTCTACTGTAATTAAATTGTTAGTCGTAACGAGCAGTTGACCTGTCCTTAATTCTACATTGTCATCAATCATAACATTATTATTTATACCTTATTTTACCGTTTTACTTTAAATTAGTTTCATAAGTTATTCGATCGTCATTAATCAACCTTAAATTAGAATCCAGACTTATTTTTCCATACTTGATCTTGTAGTTTAATACAAATAAAAAACATCGCCTTGTATCTACTTACTTTCTACTGACTCATTGTTTACGTAAGTCTTACATAAGGAAGGATTACTGACATATTTATTACAGTTCATTAATTTTGTATTACGTGTCATTGTGTTTTATAGCGACAATGAGTGATCCTAAGCTGGTAGGTAATTGCGGATAAGCTGTGTTGCGATCTAAGGCTCAGTGTCAGCAGGACATTGTGCTCGGGCAGCGAGCGCTGCGGTGACGAAAGCAACCCGCTTCGTGATCGACGGACCTAGATACTGAATCAAAGCCGAACGCGGTTGTTGGTTGTTGCCCACCTTATCAACGCAACTGTTGACCACGTAACCGTGTACTGTTATTCAAAGATACCTTGTTATCATTTCTCAATGAACTTATTCGTTATTAACCTCGGTATATTTATTGTTGATTTTGAAATATTCCGAATGCAAATTTGCTCACTGAACAGTAAACAAAGCTTTTTATTATCCGACGTTTGTGATAAAGACAAAACAGGCAAAGAGTGTCTTTCACCAAATTTATTGATGTCGATTTGATCAAGGTAAGTGAAAAAAAGTGATTTGTGAAAGATAATTACGCCTTTACAACAATATGGACATCTAGCAAGATATAGCTTTTTGACGCAAACTTTGAAAGATATAAATTTCTCTTATATCTTCATTAAAAACTATTTTGAAAATCATTAAAATGGGTTTAACGCCTAACCATTCTTTTGGCTATTGTTAGAAACGATTCTTCAATCTAAAATAAGTAAGTAAAATGTGGTCCACCTACGTTGTAGTATGTGCACATATATCAAATAATATTACTGGTGTCTTTCGATATTTGCCAGGCGGTGCTATGTTCGTGGTCAACAACATAGCTGATGCCCCGATACCCAGCCAAGACCTTTATCTTTATTGCCTTTCTATCTTTGTTCTGTTTGCTTTCTGCCCTCTATCATTTTTGTATGTGATATTTATGGGCTACAATGACAATAAAAAAACTAGTTCGGTCTATATTATAAAAGTACATACCACACATAGTCAGTACAGGTTACATTTAAAATTTAACTGTTATGTGAATTTTTGAAATTTGTCACCAAAAAAATGACCGGAAATTTTCAGATTCACAAGTTCGGAATAGTTTCACGTTCGTAAGTGATCACAAATAGGGGATGATGATTGTGTGAAGGGATGTTCGCGCACGGTCATCGATTTACATTCCTCACGACTCGGGGTCGGCGTGTTGGGTCGGGTCGTCTCTCTATTTAAAACTATCTTATTAAAAAGTCAATCACGTAAAGAATTTGTACAAGCATTCTTAACAAGCATGCTATTTTAAGAATGTGACTTTTATAACGCTGTGCATTTTGATCCACGAATGAAAATAATACTACAGTAATAAAGTTTTTTTTTATTTTTATTTTACTAAACACATTTATATATTTGTATGTTTTGAAAATTCGATTTTCAAGTATCGAATTTGAATTGCTGTCACTGAGCGATCAACTATTGATCAACTAATAATAAGTAAGAAAATAAAATTAGTATAATTTAGCCACATAACACGATAAAGGCATGTGAAGAATGTGTCAGAATTGAGCAGCAAAACCACAATTTAGGTGTAAGGATATGAATGCAGCTTGGCGACTTATCACTTGTCCCCTTCTTATGCAAATAATTTAAAGTGACAGTATTCTCCAGTGGCCAGCGGCCAGCGGCCAGCGTCCCACAGCATGCGGAGCGATCATTGGTTAACCTGGTTGACACTTGGAAAGCATTCTGTCCGATCCAATACATCACTTTTGTGTCGAAAACAATAAAAAATTCACATTTGTAAGAGCCTGTCGTAACATTCACTGAGTTTAATGCATCATGTGATTTGAATATGTAAATGCATTTTTATAAAATTCTCTTATTTTAAAAGAATACATTTTTTTATTAAGTACATCCATTTCTATGGGACTTCTATAATTTGTAAAGTGAAATAAAAAAAAAAATTTGGCTCGAGCACGAATTAAAATAAAAACAAAGTAAAATAAGAGGTTTAACAAAGTAACCGATAAAATGTATTTAGTTATTTAAGTGGCAGTTAAACTAAAAAAAAAGATATGCTCCAGGTGAGGCTCGAACTCACAACCCCGGCATTGCTCACGAACACTGACTTATAAGTACCGTGCGCTAACCAATTGCGCCACTGGAGCGTTGGTCGACGAGTTGAAATTATCGAATATTCACTATGGGCTTCCCCTTTGGTCCCCCAAATGTTTTGCTGTGGTTTTAGATGAATTAACACAATGAAATACAGGGATGCCCTTTTAATCCGTTGAAATAACAAGTCGGCATGATTTACGATTAAAATATTGTTACATTTTGCGTTGTCACTATCAAAAAATTATGCTTAAATACCACACAATATTCATAAGTACTAAAAATGTATTATTTCTGTGTGCGCGTGATCAAGATGTATAATTTGTTGGTCAAGTGTCCGGTTCAAATACGTTGATAATAATCTTTGACCTAATTAAAATGCGATGTCCACGTTTCTTACGACAAAAAATTATCAAGCATGATTCATGCTTTTGTGTTAGACGTAAGGAATACAACTAACCTAATCTACGAGTAATTTCAATTACACACGTTTTAAACTGTTTCCTTTGACTACACAAAGATAAGCGAGTATGTTATTTTTCATTTGCTTATTTATCATTAATTTTTAAGAATAAAGAAAGGAATGTTTTATGTTTAACTAGCTTTCGCCCGCGACTCCGTCCGCGTGGAATTAAAAAAAACAGAACTGAGTATCCTATGTGTTCATCCAGACTATCCTCTACGTCCACGCCAAATTTCATCGAAATCCGTTCAGCCGTTTAGGTACAAACTCTAATAAACATCCATCCATCTAAACTTTCGCATTTGTAATTTCTAAATTATTTTTCATATTGTAATGAAGGCTAATAGACCCAAAAATGTTACTGCCCTAAAATTTCTCAACAACTATTTCGTTTTTTAGGTTAAGGTAGTTGGCGTAAGCTTGTATTTAAAAAAAATCATTATTGACCTTTTACAAATTAAATTAAAACTATAATTATTGGATGGGAGCTATTATTATATAATATATTACAAAAATACTAATGTAGTTATTAATATATAATTAAAATTATACTGGCAATGACTCAAATTAGTAGATAGAACTCAATGACGTAAGAATTATATAGTAGCAACAGCGAAAACTTACCTTATGTTCTGACATAGCAACAGTTAGTTAGTGGTTTAGTATTGCAAAATTTATAAGTATAGTTAACCTTGAATTAGATTTGACGTATTAATGATTTCGTGTTTGATAACTGGAAGTAACATTTAAATAAAAAATACTTATTTACGAATTTGAAGCTAGTACTAAAGTTATCTTACATTTAAGTACAAGAGTATCATAGTATGTAAATACATGGTAAATAAACATAGTACTGAGATCGTTTTATTTTGTGTAAAAAATATCACTCATAAAGTGATGAATTTACGTAGTGTAAATGTAAATGTACGTTACGTCACGTAATGTAATGTAATATTTTCACATACCTAACAAATAGTTGTCAATAAGCTGAGAGAAATATCATTACAAAAGCCTTGAAGCAATGTATTCCATCAGCGAACAGATAGGTTGTTGTTGTGCGTACCAGATTTGTACCTGACCATGTCTGGACACTATTAGCCGGTATTGTTTTTGATATAACGGTGCGCCATCTGTCCTAGCTCACTAGATATTCCGTATGAAATAGACAAGAATAGAATTACGTTTATTCTCACGCGATATATAAATTTAATGGCAATGATTGTGTATAGTATTTTCTATGGAATTCTATTAAAGATTATTTTATTAAAAAATAAGTAATCATTTAATCTACGAGTACCTTATTACCGGCACACGTGCATTAAACAAAAACAAAATTTAATCACACGTGTTGTGGTAAACACTAACGCCCAATTTCCACTCCCAATGCAATATACAAAGTTTAGATCAATGTTTTTCTAAATCAAAAGGTATTGTTACTATTGAACTATAGCCTTATAATTAAATAGGGTCTGTGTAGGCGGGTGAGGTAAGAAGCGGCTCGGCGCAGGCGCACGTGCCGGGCGGCTCGCGGCCATTCGATTAGTGCAGAGCGCCTGCGCCCGCGCCAGCGCAGTCAAATGATATGTTAATGACCACTGGCGATACGTACTTTATGGTCTACCTGCGCCACTCCTAGCCTTCGTTTCGTTCCATCAGCGCTGTTTAATTACTGCACTTTATATTATGACTAATTTTATTCTAGTTCATAAATTTCACAACGCAAGCATCTTATTTTTGTAATTTTATCATTTTACAATTCAATGCGAAAAAGACTGTTCTTTAATTATGTTGCTGTTTTTAATGTTTCTGTAACCGTGTTTATATTATTTTAGGTACTAATATTTTGCATATAACTATTTATAGAGTATTTTTTTCAACTCAATTAACAACAGCAATTTTCCTTACTTTCCGCTTCCAGGATAGAATATTTAGCACTGTATTGACGTTAGCATTACTATTGTTTGCAAAAAAAAAACACTCAGGTTTCAAGTGTCAAGTTTTAATGGAAAACACGTTTGTCATTTGATACCATAAATAACACCGACGTTCATACGCCACGATTCAACAATTATTTGATTGTTCTGCATTTAAAGTGTGAGAAATATTCAAATAGAAGGAAATCGTAACGGCTTAATGCAAATATAATAATAGCGATAAAACGCCAGTCTTTAGGTTATTTGTTAAAAAATATTTATACATTTTCGATAATGAAAAGGCAATTAAGAAGTCCAAAATACATAGAAAAAAATCATTCTCTACATGACGTTATGTTTTCTACAATTTAAAACATGTATAAACAAAGTGATTCAGGTAGAAAACTACTCTTAAAATAGTTGGCACGTTGTTACTCCACTGAATATGTTGGAGAATGTCTGCGCAGAGTATTGGAAATATTGACCGGCGGCAAACTGACTGATCAGTGTGATTGAACAGGACAATTGCCCCTAATGAAAGTAATTAACACGATGCGATCGGGCGTCGATAGTGCGCCGGCCGGCTCTGCGCCGCGCGCCTCGCCACACTACCACAATGCGCGACTTGTTAAACCAACTTACACTTGCTTCAATCCTAAATAAATGGTTGCCAATTTGTTTTGCACTATAAGATTCTGTGAATAAAATTTCCTTTCCAGTATTCAAGTACTTAGTAAATATTTTAAATCTAAAATTTCATACAAAATTGCTCAAAATTGTGCAGTTACTTGAAAATCAATTAAAATTTTTGATTTGATATATATGCATTAAATATTAAATTAACATCTTTACATGCATCTTTGTAAATCGGTTATGGAACCTTCATATTGTTAAAACTTTTACAATTTAGTACTTTTAATTATAATATCAGCGACACTGACAGCTTTTAATTGTTTTGTCTGCCATTGTGAGTAATAACTCACTGAGATTGCAGCATCACCGGAGGAGAACGACTGCCCGATAACCCATGAGCGATATTGTAACAATGCTGCAGGCGCTAGGTCACGATGTCGCTACCAAAATATTATTTGGCAACTTACATAGTGACTGTTAACTGTTCACTAGTACTGAGCTTTTGAGTTTAACTAGGCAATGAATGTCTGATCGTTATAAAAGTGTTAAGATATTTGTTCCCATATCTAATTGTGGTCGAACACGTTATAATAACAAATATGAAGAAATTCAGGTACAAAGTTACGTAAAAACGGCTTATTACCCGAGCACCTGGTCGTTTTATGAATAAAAGTTTTGTGGGAAAGCAATCGGTCACCCAAAATATTTCACACAACCAAGTTAGTGGTATCGAGTAAAGACGTTTTTACTTACGTTTTCAATGCGTATTCGTGCCAGATCAAGGTTACGGATAGGTTTATCTCTACGGATAGTGGAAATCAAAAACAAATTTATCGATAAAACGGTATAAAGCTAATAGTACGACTTGTCGGTCTGTTTGTTCAAGATATAACGCAGATCCTTGTGTCAATGTAAATACCTGGGAATAAATATAACGAACCCATATCTCGTCCAAAATGTTCAAGGTTAACGCAACTTTGTCATGATGAATCAATAACCTCAAAAAATATAAGCCGGAGGAAATGCTCTCATGGTTTAAGCCACATGTTCTAAATAATTCAGTGAATAATTATTAATTGTATTAAAAGTGATATTGCTGAATGTTGTAAAAATCCATCAGTTCGTAAGTTCATTGGTTTAGATTAAAACTGTACCAATGCTTGACAAGACAATTGCTGCAACACGTGACTGCGACAGTTCAGATGTGCACTGGGCGAGCGGTCACGTGTGCCGCGTGCTGACTCCACTATATATTTACGGTCGAAGCAAGATATAATAACGTTGAAACAAAAAACAATGGATAAACAGATGATGTAATGGTTCGTTCCTCCTATTACAAATGTCAATGTACCCAGTTACTATGAGAACGCAAAGATAATTTTATACATATTTGTGCATCTGACAGGACATCTTTTGTGACTTGATGAAGAGTTCACAAATAACATTGGTTACAAAAAATGTTTTGTACTTTTTGTCGTTTTTCATTTGTCCTTTATCCTGTGTTGCTCCTCTGATATTAAGATTGTAAAGTATAATATTATAGCAGACTGCTAGAAAACATGATATTAGTGAAATCTGTAGAGCTGTATGTTCATCGAACAACATTGAAAGTTGTTATAAAAAAATACTACATGTATTGCTTTTGCATAGACTATTAATATTACATATGAAATATATTATGTTAACTATGTTTGCTTTTTATTGACGACTAAAATATTCGAAAGAGAGAAAAAAACGGGGTCGAGATTCATCAACAAACATAAAAGCATTCCATGTCCAAGGATGAATGATCCGGAGCATCGTTCGTCAATAGAAGCGGGCATGTTGTTCGATTGTACGCCGGTGCTCGGCGCTCGGTGCTCCGTGCTCAGCTCGATGAAAAAACTCGTTCACTCTCAGGTGCACACCTGTTGAGGCGCCGAGACCGTGGGATTACGTGATACGTATGCAGGTAGGAGATGCGCAAAAATCACAAATTGTACATTACCCAGGAACCATTCTCCTTACATATGATGAAACTCAGTTAACCGCGAAATATGATCTTTATCTACAATTAAAACGCACCAACTTAGAAGCATTACTAACATCTCTGTTTTTTTTATCATACGATGTTTTTAAAGAAATTAATTACTTCATCAGAATTGGTCTCTATATCAAAACCTTATCTGAATTGGGCGTCTCTCCACCGGATACAATTGCAAATGTAGTTTGTTTATCGAATTCCAGCTGACTTACACAAAGACGTTTAATACAAAAGATTTCAATACATTTTTTACTTTCATAATGTCCTTATATACTTTTTTGTTTACGATGTGCAATATAAATCTGCTTAACTACAAAGACTTTTTTCTTAAATTTATTGTAAAAATAAACAGTTAAATTAAAGTTGATTCGCTTATCGAATTGTTTGTTAAGACCGGACGCGAAAGGAATTTAAATTACCATCAAGATCTTATTTTATTTCCCATACAAAGGATGAACATAAAGAAAGCACGAAACGTTATGTGTAGGCCGGGACCTACTCAGATGTACTTTCCGTGTTTCAATTTTTGTCCATATCGGGAAGCGGTGGTGCGCCGCCGCCGCCGCCGCGTGTGCACAGATTCAGATATGCTAAGAACCCGCGCTCGTCGGTGTACTCCGGTGCTCGTGGGTGTCGACATTCGACATCGGCAGTGGGTATGGCGGCCGATTTATGTGCACATCCCGACTATACCTGCGCCGTGCAAACGTGCGTGCGCAAGTGAAAGTAAACCCACATGCACCAAAGAACATCAAACGTTGTCGAATTTGTTACGTTTATTTTCGTATGCGATGGGGACGCTTTGTCCCTTCACGAAAATACGAAACGTAAACATTCTCTTTATACCGCACTGAGCCGCGGCGGAGGCGGCGGGTATGTGTGATTTAGTACGCCGTTGATTTTATCCACATTCCGCGCCCTACAATACCACGAATTGCGTAATGCGAAATTCCATTAGGCTTTTTGAATACGAACGAAGTTATAGGAGGAAAAAATCTGACAACGCTCTCCAACAGGTTATTGTTCGAGACTTAAGAACGAACAATTGTATTGTGGGATGCGATAAAAAGAGTTTGTTAGTGCAATCTTTATGTTTCTTTTGTAGTGTAAAAACAACGTGCTGACAGAAACCCGAATAATATACAGAATTAAATATTTAATTTGTGTCAAACATCAAGAAACGATTGGCATTCGTCGTCATTAATTAATTAAGCAGCCAGCATTGTTTAATTTTTGGGTACAACCATTGATTCCCACGTTTGCATTGAACTTTCATGAAAACTTATTGCTTGGTACTGATTTCTCTCTGGATCGACATACTTACTTAGTCAAATGTTAAAGTATACTTGTATGTTTTTCTATAAAATATTTTTAGAAGGCGATTTAAAAGAATCTGAAACAAGAGTAGAAGATTTTGCCGAGTCATACATGACATTTATTTTGCTAAAAGTTATTGTTCACTTGCATATGTTGTAAACTACCCATCGTGATTAGTCAGCGCTAACTCTCCACAGCAATGAAAACGTGATCATATCTCTAATCTCTCTTTATTTCGTCTATTATTTAAAAAAAAGTATATGATTTCAGAGGTCAACGAACTAGAGATTCCAAGTCACGTGTCAACCTAAATGTACAGAATTCTGCAATAAATACCAACTAATTGCTTAATCTGCGGCGCCGGGAGTTGCTGATTCAAAAATTGCTTGTACTCTGCTCCCGTCGAATGAAATCAGCACGTTTTTTAAACGTGGAAAATGAAATTATCAAAATAAAAAAGATTTAATTGTTACGGAAAATTTTATGCGAAATTGCGAATTAGTGTAGTAATAATTTAAGACCCAGTTATGTTAAATCTACATTATAACCAAGAGTCTGCATGCAAACTCTTTTGTCGGTACTTACACTTTTTTTACAATAAAAGTTTCGATGATCTACAAGACAGAAAAATGTAACTTAAGAATACTATCAGTGAAAAGTAACATAATGAATGATGATACGTGCAGAATTAACATTAAAAAGCTGGTGAATGAATACAATCATAAAGCGGTACAATAGCTGCTAGCTTGCATTATGTGACGGCCGTGGCGCAGTCACGCGGTGACCGATATCGTGATGATGGGCTGAGATACCGGCGAGCTGGCGAGCTGGCGAGGTGGTGCCGACTGCGCCGACTGCACGGACCGCGGGGCCGATAGCGCACGTCCGCGCGACGCGAACATCCTCGCCGAGATAAGCCTCAACCTGCCCCCGTTATCTAGCCGGCTGGCCTTGTCAACACTACCTATGCAAATACGTGATAGGTGTTAATCTCGAAAAAAATTGTAACTCGGTTAATATTTAATAGCGGATGTCACTTTATTATCCAAGATAGCAAGCGGTCACTGTCAGTTTTATTTAGCGTCCTTGATCATAATCACAGCAATGATATATTGATGTAAAGTAAAAAATATAAGTAAGTAAAAAGAATATTTTACAATAATATTATACAACGAGATACCACCAATATGAAGAGTATTTGTAGTTAAAAGTTCTTGAAGAGTGACTGAAAGTAGTTTAAATTTAAAGTTTCTAAGTAAAATGTGAAGATTGAATAATTTTACTTGTTACAATTCTTTAAACAGACGTCGGTTTAGTAACAAAGTCTAAGCAGGAGATCATGATGCGATTTGTATCGTTACAACAAGTACGGCTATCTTTATTGACAGCGCCGCAATAAAAATACGACGTAAAGGCGAGCGCGGCGCGGCGCTTGCAGTGCGCTGGGAAAAGCTTCTCAAGCCAATTGTAATACAACAGGTGTGCTATGACGTGGGTTTTATTACATTTGACCAAATAATAACCCACAATAGGTATCAAATTAAAAAAAAATAGAAGACGAAATGAGTGAGTGAATGCTTTTAGCATCTAAGAAGCCAAGCTTGGTTACATATAGTAGTTATTGATCGTGGCTCGAGAATTGTTTAGATTTTTGAACATTATCTTAAAGGCTTGTTGCATTTTATTTCCTTTTGGCATATTAAATGAATTCTAATTTAAAATTTTATGCTTAAAAGATGATTTAAAATATTTTTCATTCAAACAAAACATAATGTGATTGAGATTATATGTATCGTGAATGTCGTAGTGTCGTGTGAGATAATAAATAGCAAAGCACCGCGCGGCCGGAAGTGTGACGATAGTCCAATGTCGAGTTTATTTATGTGGCATATTGAGCGGGAGCGGGAGATACACAAACATTCGCGAAGGTTAGGAGCGTGGCGGGTGGCGGGCGACGGGCGGCAGTGACGGGCGCTTCCGCCGCGTGGCGCGCGCGTGCGGGTTGCGCTTGCGCATCATTTCAATGTTTAAAAAGTCATGGGAGCCATCCTCAGCTGCAGCCTCGTGCGTGTGAATATCCCACATATGTGGGTCCTTGATGCAATTATCGAATTCACTTATTATTACGATATTCGTTTAATGATAGTGTAAACTATTGATATAAAGGAACATCAGTCTCACGGTACAATTACGGAACCAAAGTTTTCCTAGACAGAGAAACTTTGTGATCAATATAATAGTAATTGAAATGAACTTAAACCAATGAATATTAATAGAAGTATGCAGATATTACAGATTTCAATACAGTTATTCTATTTTGGGGGCCGCAAGTGATAGGCGTATAAATCGACAATTTAAAACTGAAAAGGGTTTACGAAAGCGCAACATAAGAAGGAATAATTCTTGCATCGGTGTGATAAACGGCGACATTCATAAAGGCGGAGAAAAAAATTAATTCGTGAATTCCTTAAGTTATTGGCACAAAAAGGGAAAATTTAAGACGTGCCAAGTCAGACAATGCGAGCTGGAGTTAATCTTAGCGCGATCAATAAACTCTCTGATTACACATTCGTGTAATACCTTGCGCGTCGTCGTTGTCGTCTGCGCTCGCAGGTACCGGCCTCTGCCTTGCTCCGTTCTACCATTCATTGAACACACATTTTTTTTTGCACTTTTTCGAATTCCTGGCTTTATTATCTTTATTCTTATTTCATTGTTGTATGTTTTTATAAATTTCAAGTACTATTACTTAGGTATTTATATTAAGTATTCGTAGTAATGTCATAATTTTTGTTTTAAATCAGTAATTGCCTGTTCGCATCTTTCACTTGTTTATTTCATGATAGTTGCAAACATTCTTCGTATCTAGAAATATTTTGTTAGCTTTTTGCATTCGATAAAAGATGTAAACATAACTCGAGTATATCAAACTTACATAACGTGTTTAATTCTCTGAGAACCTAAGCAAAGATTTATATAATCGATTACTTTGGTTATCGATGCGCTGACCTTCAACTGTATAGGAATTTATTTAATATCTTGGAATTTATTATTACAATGTTTTATGTAAATATTTACAGAACACTCAATCACAATCGATGAGGAAAAGTTGTCATATCAGTTACCGTTATATTTTGGGATTTCTTTCTTATAAGTATATTCGTGCGAAAGTAAAAGTACCTCAATAACATATTAAATCATTGATTATATTCTTAGGAATGAAATGGTAACACTAGGATACTTGACTTGGAGTCTACTGATAGATCGTGTACGTAGCGCTAAGTGACATATGGGTTTAATTGAGGTATCCAAGCTGCCGGCCAACAGATCTCCCAACGGTTACAAAAAGTCCACCAGCTGACCGCCTCCGTAGCTCCGTTATTAATCGTTAACGGGAAGGATGAACTGGGTGACACCGTCCGAAATCGGTCCATCTGTCTGCCTCGACCTGTCTCGGTAGCCGGTGGCCAAAAGCGTCATCTGTGTTGTTCACCATTTCATTATTACCTGCTTTAATAAATTATCCCTATAGTTTTATCTTAATAGCGTTGGCGTGGCCAGTTATAATTAAAAGGATAATACGAAGGTTCTATAAGTTTTGTATAACTTTCCTTCTCCTCTTTTTAATAGGTTAATTAATTTCGTTACAGAAAATAAATGTGAGTTAAGTTTAGTTGTATTGAATATTGAAGGCATTTGAAGTGCACAGATCTGTATTGTATATTTGAGATATAACATGTTCTTGGTGGAAAGTTGAACCATTTTGCTATTTAATAATATCTATATTTGTCTTAGATTATCACATTAACACTGTCGTAGTAGAATAAAATGAGTATACTTAAAATAATAATATAAAAATATAGATATAGGATGTATTGATGTGCTCTTAGATTGTAAAGCCTTACCTCATAAGCATATGAATGAAGTTAATAAGCCTTTATTGGGATGCGTGTCCACGGCTCGCTGCGCCGATCTCACGGCCTCACAAAGTCTTACATTTGACAAACATGTCGCTCGCTATAGTGATTTTCGATGACACATCTCCGCTCTTCATCGCTCATTTGAAACGGGTGACCAAATGTATGATAATCTAGCGAGGAATTTTATAGTTTTTATTGTTCACAGTAACACACTAACTCCCTTACAATCGAGCCAACGCAACGCTTTCTATCCTATTGATGTGTTAATATTATACTCTCGATTTACAAGTTTGTTGTTAGTAGGTGCGATATTCTTTAACGCAATGGATGATAATTTAAACAATTATATCATAAGTGGATATTTTGAACACTAATAAAACACTATATGAGGAACAAGTCTCTGTTGATTCAAAAGTGTACGAGAAAATTACATATACTTACCTTCATTTTCTGAGATGTTTTTAATAAAAGTTATTTGTTTAATAATAAGCACAAGAAAATTAGTCCCTGGTAAAGAAGTAGTCGCAAAATAAACTAAAGCTTTTATATGATTAACAAGAGACATTGACGTTGCACATTTTTAATCAATCGCAATAAGATTCCAAAAATTCTCCTTTAATAATTAAAATGAAAAAAAAAAACAAATTTAGCTTTACAAGCTAAGACCACTCAGTAAAAAATAAGAAATCAAGGTAACAAAAAAAACTGTAACCTAAAAGATGAAAGCACTGAAGCCACACCTGCTCGACCCGAAGCATTCACAACGAGCACAATGAGGTCTATTCTAATGCTAAATAAAAATGGCGTTCGATAGACAGCAGCATTATATTGAATTAACTCGAAAAGGGAACAATGCCTACGTCGATATCTTTACCTACTTTCTTTTGGAGAAAGACAACAAAGTTCATAGTGGAGCGGTGACAAGCGGGCATCGAGACAAGGAGGATCGACAGCGGTCGGTTGCGGGGCACAAAGGTCAGGTTGATTCGAGATCACCTTACGTGACCGCCTGCGTCTCCCCCGCGTCTTCCCCGCGTCTCTACCGCGCTTCACCCGCACCTTACCCGCACCTCACCCGCGCGGCGCGGCCGTACACACTACAACCGTACACTTTGTTCGTTGGCGACACGATGGCCACTATCGCTTCATCTGGGAGCGGAGATGCTCCTCATAATGCGTCCAGATAAACCCGCATTGTGTCGTGTGCTCTCTATAACAAGAAGAATATTCCATGAAAGGAGCGCGCAACGCAACAGGTACATGCCCCGCGATTATCTACTAGTTTAGGTGACGCGCACTCGCCTCTTTGAATGCGCTGCTTTTCAATTACAGCCCGAGTTGGGTTAAGCGTAGAATGGGACGTGGTGCTTGTGCGTGAGAACATTAATAAAGCCTTTATTTGAAAACATTTTAAATCTTCTTCAAATGTTTTTATATCGGTCTTACATAACTTGGTACTGAGAAAGGGGTTTCGAGATTTAAAAAAGAAAAAAAACAACATATTTACTAAATATGTGTATTATATTACCAACATTAATTACCGTAAGTTTACTTTTACTTAAAAATAACCAATTATGGAATAAGCAAAATTCTTGTAAGTACAAAATTTTATAACTTAATGGAACCTTAGCCTCTTTATAAAAATGTTTGTATCAAATTCGAGTTGGCAAGCATTCTGTGGTCTTATGACAGCGGCCATAAAAAGATGAATCAGTCGTAATTCCAAAGTAAGTTAGTAGATACTAAGTCCAAATGCAATTCATTTATTTCGTTGAAGTAACTAGAATAAGAATGAGCTGTGAGTGTGCGGCCGCGACAACTTCGGTAGGACTGAATTAAACAATCACGTCTGACTCACAGTACCGGTTGCCTATAAAGACAACAGAAATTATCTCTGTCTAGTTTATTTCTCAGACAAAGCGCCATGCTGCTTCGATGAAATAATTCAAAATTGTTTAAGTTTACAACTGAGTTGTATATTATTATTGATTCACAACTACCTTAGCCTTTTATACTTGTTTGACTCTCGAAAGGGCTTCAATTGAATAATCGAATATCAGCTAGTTAAATGTATAGGTTTGAATGTGTACATCAAGGCCGGTAAGACAAAGGTCTTCTCCGTTTTCTTATGCACTCGTCATTTAAAGAATGACAGTGTAACTCTTTTTAGAGGCTAATTTTAATGGATGCATTACGTCAAGCAATTGATTTAATTGTATTAGAATTCTCATAAATGATAATAATTATTTGAAGCACAATAAAATATAGTGGCGGTCTTGTAACCGTAGTGCTCTACATTATGCAGTTTAGAATTAGCCGCACCATGTTGTACGGTCCTCAGGCGGACAGCCATCACATAAATTCTTCGTGTATGTTAGACATACCGGCTCGCGTGTAGCGATTATAAAGGCTTCATTTTGTTATCTTGGCGTCTTTAAGTCGCAGTGTTAAATTACGCTGGATGTTCGTGAATGTAGCTAGTAGTTGGTCCAGTGTCCGTGTAGACCGATTTAAATGGCGCGGTGCCGGACGGTGGTGCGCTACCGGCCAGGGAATGCAGTTAACTTATTGGACCAGGCCGGGGGATCGCGTGAATGGGTTCGCGGGCGCGCCTTTGTTAGCTGAGACGCGCTGGGTGGCCGCAGCCGACGTCGGCTCTGCACCACGCCGCATGTACCGACCCCGCACACATCCGAAATATACAGCTAATATACATTTTGCGCCAATTGTTTCGCAATTGTTCCGTTTTTTCGCGAAAGATAATGAGCGGGAATCACGACACGTTAACCGATCTTTACACGAAATTACGTTCGTACATTCTGTTTATAGATTTTACTGTTTAACATGTCCTCATTGCAAACAGCTTCGAATCTTTAAATTAGTTACATTTTACAAGCAATCGGATCAACTCGGTTACATGAACACGCATTGGCGGTGGGTGAAGGTGCGGTTGTGTCTTTTGTAGAAGTGAGGAGAAAATAGATAAAAAGTGCGAGACAAAGATAAAACGAATAGCGATAAGAAAAGAGAATAAGAAATAAATCTATCCCTAAAAGTTCTGATATATCTGTAAATTACTATTTGTAAAAATCAGCATCTAATATATTACCACTTTAGATTGTTATAAGCCATTTTTATAGTCATGTCTTTTGATTAGGCGTGTAGACGCGATGAGGCAAGATATAGCAAATCAACTATAAAATAATTACCCTTTCATTCTGAACTTGTTTGCGTAGAAAATTAATTACCTTGTCTGGGTATTGATCTAATTACTCCTAATCGCGTATTAGGAACAAGCGGCCAGTGGCGTATTGATGTGATTGAATATGACATGCGAATAGCCGGCCTCTGCATGTGCGTGTTGCTGATCGCCGGTCGCCGGTCGCCGGTCGCCGGTCCCCGGTCGCTGGCACACCGCGAGAAATTATGACCGGCCCGTTACCACGCCGACCTGTGTGGTTTGATTTAATCAACGCGACGTCGGCCCATGTTCGACGATCAGGATCACATGGAGCGCCATGAACGCAGCTAAATTGCACTCTCCATAAATATATGTACATACAATATGTAGATCTCTAAATATAGACACTATTATCTTTTAACTTTTGGTCAAAGCGAGTGGCGGTTTTAAAACATCAAACGTATGATATTTAAAAAGTATTCCTGTATCAAATATGATATGGTATCTCCCAATTTTGAAGCGAATTACTTAAAAGCAGCTAAATCTTTGAATTGATATTCAACTTTGTCTTTTAATCTTAATATGATATATTAGATAAAACACACTTTGTGGTCAGTTCAAGTTGTAGACTTATGACATTCAAATGCACAATATATTTTTATCTGCTAGTATATTACAATACTAATACATTTTTTCGTTTTCATAGAATTTGTTTAGTGTGGCACAGCCTCGTCGTTACATTACCTAAAGCACCCAGTTACATAAATAATGTTGCAATGGAATTAATGGTAGTTCTCATTACAAGGGATCAATCTAACCATTAAATATAGAACAAGTGATGCGGTAACTCGGCCGCGGAACATCGATTTCACTGTTTCATCGGCAAAGCATCGATTATTGTTTGTTTGCGCAACGGCTGGGTCTCCTAACTCGATGGCTAATGCGGCCGCTCTGTGCAAATCGGTCCAATTATGCAAGTGTCTCGACTACAAAATGAGATGGCCTGTGCGATATTTGAACTCGATTGATTTACTTACGTAATCGATGCCGGAAACGATGTCAGCGAATTCTTAGAATCGAATAAGTTATTGTTACTTCGTCGGTTAAATAATTAGAACAGTTTCTATTGTTTGCGGCTCTCTTAGTCTTCGTTTATCAACTTCATCTCGCACGTCTTGATTGTTTATTGTTTTTGTAACATGTTGTAACTTGAAATGGCCAAGACGTGAATTAATAAAAAGAGTACTTGACTGTAGTTTTTTTTCTAAACATTCAAAACGTCGATTGACAGACATAGAAACAACTATAAAATACATGTAAATGCCTAAATAAGTGAAGTCAAAAGCCAAAACACTGTTTTTTCGATGAAGCTTAGAAAAATAAACGTTCTTATTTCATCATTCAGCAAATATGATTGTAAAATCTCACAAAAGTAAACATACTTGAGTATACCTTAAGAACGCTATGTTGAGTCACATCACACAGAAGGCATCAGTAATTCAAATAGGAAGCGCAAGCCATTTGTCGATACATTCAGAAAAATATAAAGGAAGGTCAGGAACATGTGGTTCCGATATTTTGAAATTCATGAGGGGAGCGTGCTTATCGAGGTCATTGCTCCGCTTGACGAATGGGAGGGTTGTCAGAGGAATGTGGTGCGTGAGAGAGGCGCTGCGGAGTGCGGCAGCTCGGCTCTCGGGAAACGGCGGGCAGGTGAGGGGTCGAGGCGGAAATCGGCGACGAGATTGGGGTTTCACATTACCTCCCAGTTACGAAGAAGTGATCGTTACTTGACTACGCCGGAAACAATGCTCTCGGCTGCTAAGTAAGTAATCGTTATTGTTATATTGGGTCTTAATTTTTAGTTATAACTTTGCTTTCAACGTAAGAATACTTATATTATTATCATAAGCAAATAAAAATTATATAATGTTGATGTAGATCAAATTTAATTGTTGTTTAAAAATGTCGCAAGTTGTAGAGCGGAGCGATTGTCGCAATGATGCGTGATCGAAGGACATGTTCTGGAGTGTAAGCAGTCTGGGCCATTAGCTGCGCCCGCGCCCGTCTCATCCGAACGCAATAATTTACGCATCACTGACCTTTATAATCGATGACCATTGTTTTCGTCTCATAGTTATATTTCTTGTCATGATTGTCGATAAGCCGTCTTCCTTCGAAGAATTATTATTTTAGTGGAAAAAGATTAAATTGAAGTGTAGCAAATGTTTTTGTGCTTTTCTTGTACTGAATCTAGGTACCTATCGGTCTATAAATCCATGGTGTAAAACTCTTTAGGTTACAGAGGATATGTATTCAAGCTACCTATAATCAGTAGTAAATTTGTGACACAATCTGTAGCAATACAAAGCGACTTTCGACGTCGCTCGGGAGAAACGTCGGCGGGTACAGGTATCAGTCGCGAGTCAGTTGCCAGCGCTAGGTGCGGTGCGGGTGACAGTAATTGACAGGTCGGTGAGCGCAGGACACGGCGCGCACGTGCGAGGAGGCCGGGGCTCCCGCGCCGCTCAGCGCCGACCGGGATGTCTTTAAATAGACTAAATGCCTTTGTGAAGGCATGCCCTCCGAAGGGTGGCGGCATCCGGCTCCGATCGCGCACACGATTCGCTTCTAAAGAGGAAACTTATAAATAACTTGTTCAATTATTCAGAAGCATTGGAGTATAAAGGTAATGGTAGCGGGGCGTGAGTGAGTGCGCGGCGCGAGCGGAGAGTCGTTTGTACCGCGGCACGGCACGGTGTGGCGCGGCGCGGCGGCTACCGGACCCTTATCGCACATCTCGTCGACACACTGTTTCACGGAATGCCTATTGTTTGATTAATAGACTTTGCACCTCTCACCGGGAACTATTTGGAACACTGCAGGCATGTTCGTAAGGAGGTTTTACATTAAAATCCTTATCTGACACTTCACTGCAGCAATTGAATGATTCAATTTGTAAAATGACAAGTAGACCTTTAGCACATCGAACGTGTATCATCATCCTCCCTTCCTTATCCTATACCCGTAGGGTCGACATCGAGCATAACATAGAATGTGTATGTCGTATAACTAATAGAAGATTATACTAAATACTAATATTTGTATGTAAATGATGGTTAAATTGTTAAGAAATATCGTATAACCTAAATGAGGTTATCGTCGTCATCATATAAATGTTATAATAGGATAACAAGTACTAGGTATATGCCAGTCTTTAGTTGAGTAACTCAAATTATAACCTGAATGCGATAGTTTTTTGGGAACTAGAAGTGAATAAGAAAAATCCTAGAGTTTTAGAAGTGATTCCCTAATGACGCCGAACAAAGCAAATAATAACAAAATCGTATGCAGAACAGTTCTCTCAAGATAAAATCGTTTAAAATTTTAACAATAGCAAATTTAAGTCAGAGCTCGCTCTAAGATGTGCCCTGGGTCAACGAGTTCATTTATTTCACAATGAAAATCATTCCGAGTTCCATTGGCGAGGAACGACGCAATAAAATCCGGATCTCGAGGAGGGGATCAGTTCGGGGCCACGACTTGCACGTGTGCGGAGGGTCCCGCTGGGCTCCTCAGACGTATGTATGTATTTGTATTAAACTACCGAGAATGTACCTGCGGAGCGTTCAAACAAGTGTTTCCGGTCATACGACTATATCCGGCGCAACTGAATGCAACTGGTAGTCGGATGAAGTACTTTCGGCCCTTTTCAACGTAACCCAAATGCATTACTTATTATTTGATGTTAAGTTTAATGTAAGGGTAAGGTCTTATGTTAGTATAAAAGTTCCTATAAAATACAAAGGTGCCTAATGTGAAAAGCGTTTTTTACAATATATGTACGTTCAATACATATTGAGTAAATAGTGTAAATTAGTCTCGAAAGTTTTTAATTCTGCGGCGCTTGTGATACATGGCTGGTGTCATAACATTAGGTTGTCAAATATCTCCCTTCCGCCTTTTTGTCTTTTGAATTTCGCGGCTATGTACAAAGCGCTACAGAGCTCGTATCTGGCAATACTATACATAATTTATTTTAAACAGTACTCAGCAAAACTATTAAAACTAAATTTACTATATGTAATACTGCCAACATACAATAATAAAAAGTAATATGATGACGATTTCAGGCTTATGTTCTATCACGTTAAGTGCACAAAGATTTTAAGCACCAACATGTCGACGTAAAAGAACAAGTCGAATGGTTTATATGAAAGATCCCGTGGAGTGAATTTGTGTGAGGTGAATGACGCTCAGTGATGCCCGCGACCCCGCAACCGAGCTGCACCATGGCCTCGCTACCCCGCGGCCCCGCGGCCCCGCGGCCTCGCAGCCCCGCAGCCCCGCGGCGTCATTGAGCTCGTCATTGTGCACAATGGCGACGGGTTCCGCAGGTGACGACTCGCTTCTATAGCGCTCATTACATATCCATTGAAGCAGGCCTTACCTGGACAACCTGTTCCACATCAAATCACTAAAACCACTTCAGCGGCCACATTATTTGAGTCTTAAATACGTCCACATAAAGATATTACGCTCGAAGATAATTAAAATCCATCAGTATCTCCTTTGCACAGACCTTTTAGATGTAGTTATTGTTAGTATTATATTTACATTTTCATTCCGGAGTTAGCGTATTTTCCATGGACTCTATCGTAAAGTATGAAAACTTATTGGTGACATTACTTAAAATATTAACTCGTAAGGTGTACGTGTCGGTTTGTAAGTTTGTAGTCAGCTAATTATAGACGGCAATTGATCCAAATCGAAATAGATCGCTGGTATTGAAGTGTAACGGCCATAAAGTCTAAGCATCATATTTTATAACGATTTGAATAACAAAAGATGTTTAGATTGCGGCATATCGGCCAAGAGCCCAGCAGAGCGAGGCAACGCCAGTCAAGTGGTAAAGTGCGATCGTCTTTTCCTCAACATTCGATGTCGAGCTGCACCCAGGGACCCATTGTCTCCATATCATTACAGCTATTATATTTGCCCGTTCGAGCGTACGTTTTCATATTAAACTTTGATCACTGTCTGACATCTTCATAATGATTTTCAACAATAATTGTTTTATACTTTCACAAACAATGGCCCAATAACAAAGCTAATAACAGTCTATATAGGTTTAAATTAATCGAAAGTCACTTTACATATCTATATAACTACAATGGCAGGCACAGGATGAACGCGAGGCACTTTCTAAAACCATTGTTGAAGACCTTACGCATAACATATTGTTGTAGATCCTACTAGTACTTATTATGTATTATGGACGTGAAAGTTACGGGGATAGATATGTTTCTATTTGACGACACAAACTAGTGAACGGATGTTAATTTACAATTTTGTATAAGTAATCGTGGGAGTCTAAAAATTATTAAAACGTTTCTTTTCTTCTCTCTCTTCCTAGGATTTTTACATATTGTATGTTGGCCGAATAAGTGGACCCAAGCTATCATCGTTACTGTTCGTTTCTGACTTATAAATCATGAAGAATAAATAGTAACTTAGTAATAACTTGTTATGTAAACATTATTTTCTTTGGGACTAATTATTACACAATAACTTTGCATAACAATGAAGTCACGTTGTTTACAGCATAATAACAGACTATGCTAAATAAGTTGCGTAAGTAAATTACACTTGAATCGGCGGTTTTTTTGTAACAAAACAATCATAGGACATCGTTTATAGGAATCCTTTCACAAGTTTAGCATCGATAAATTGAGCGCCACAAACAAATATTAAAACAAAAACCCTAACGCGAGCATTCTATACAGGTCAATGACAATCATATTACAAGCGTTATGTAACCATATAGTATAAACTTCGTTACAATAAAGATGCATTGCTAGTATTTAAATTTTTAATTAGTCGCCTAATTTATATTGTCTATTTAAAAATACTGGATGTGTAACTAACATCGCTTTATTTATTTGCCACATATTAAGGAAAACATGTATGAGTAATCTCAGAAATATTATAAATACATCTTAGTGCTTAAATTCTCAATATAAAACTGTCCAAAGATTCCCAAACGTTTCTATTCGAATTGGTGAGGTTTTAATGGAATTACAAACGAGTACGATACGACCTCATTGTCATAATGCGTACGGTACAGTTATGATGAAGGTTTATTTATTTATCAGCAACATCGTGCAGAACATTCTTATCCACATCAAATCACAAATTTAAGTTCGAGACACGTCAAAGTGATTTACTTTTCTTTGGCACTTAAATTTCGAAGGCCATTAAAGCGAGCGATATTTCGTCGGATATTTTGGCCCGTAAAGTTTCGCAAGAGTCGGTCGTAACCCATATCGGTCATAACTCGCCGTGACGCGACAACCTTTTACACGGCGCTCAAACCGAGGCCGAAGAAAATAGGGAGGCGGCCATCGCCGAAAACAACAATGAGGTACTGTTACCATAATGATACTTTATGAACGCTAATAACGCCTCGGACGAGTGTGCATTGCAATGTTTCTGAATTGCGCTACGGGAAAGAGCGCAGACAAAGTTGACACAAAGGCACTGTTTTGGCGGTCGACCTCCGATCGCGTTCGGTTCTCGGAATAAACGTGATTGTTAACATCGTAACTTCCTGCTGACAGCCGGTGCACCTAACGCAAATGATTGCTCATCATGTTGCAAAACAATTGATCGTCTTCATTTTAGTTTTTCATAAGTTATTGTGTATTTAATTTCCGGGTTTAATTCTTTTTATTCTGAGCGTATGCAATTGTTCCAAAACTCCATTTGTATTTATGTATTAAATTAATATATAATAATATTATAATATTAGTAAGATATAAAATTGTCTTTAATAAATGTTTAAATACAAAGCACTGAGGAAAGGTGCCAGGTGCCACCGCAACATCTATTTCGAAAGTTCGAATGAAACAAATTGAGGATAGAGCCATAACGTCATATTGTGCTCGAGTCTGTTTAATTCAAAGCATACTGTCATCCATTAGCGATTACAAGTAGATAGATCCTGAGATTCCTAAGTACAATCTGCATTTCATTAAGTGTTATAAACAACTAAATAAATAACAAGAATCAAATAATATCATCCTGTACTGTATTTTTGTACACAAAGCAATATTTTGACTGGATTGTTATGTTAGGTTGTGAATAACGTTTAAGCCACAAATTATTGCATAAAGCAAGAGCATCGGGAAATGTTTTCGTTTATAATTTTTGAGAAAAAGAAATCGGTCGTGATCGAATGACGGTGCGATGTGCGGGGAAAACACTAGTAATAAATAAAATGACTTAATCTTACTGATATGACAAAATATTGCACACACACAACGCGATGTCTTGCTAACCTGTCGATAAAAATTCTTAATACGATTGCGGAGCTCGATTGGTTGGCTTTTTATTATATTAAGAATGCAGTTTGTACCGCGCGCCCGCTTTTTATGGCTCGAAATGATGAAGTTGTAAATAATTTTTGTACGTAGCCACAAAATTTAAGTTTTTGCACATTCTTTAAGTACGCCTCGAAGCCTTTCTCGTTTAACAACGTCCATTCGTATCCGTCGAAATTTTACTTCACATTTTATGCTCTTTTGGAATAATATTACATATTAGAAATGACGATTTAGGAAAAAAATTGCAGGTAACGGTACATTTTTGTTTTGTTTCTAGTGAAACAGAAATAGAAACACTAATCTCTTGGGGAGCCATTTTAGTAATAAAATATATAACATTAAACGACTAATGTTTGTAAAATTATGATTGAAATGAAGTATAACGATAAAACATTGACTGGTGTTGTTACAGGTTCCTAAATAACGTTTATTGGCGCGCTGGGCGGTCGCCGGTTGACATGTATCGAGGCTTGTACACAGAGCAGCTCACCGTGCACGCAACGCCGTCGACAGACCACTCCGCAGCCCTGCGAACCCGCGACACGACATGCGTCACTAGCCCCAACGTCTTATCCATTCTACACCGCACCACATTACGCTCTAACTCCCTCTGTCGCTTCATTACACTGTCACTAATCACTTTTCCTTGATAATTAAGAAGTATTGGACAAGTGTTCTGTAATTTGTACAGTACGGAAAGTCTGAAATTGGTAAAAAAACTTCACAAAAGCGATGATGCCTTTGGACCGCACCCGCACCTTTG
>LD699455.1:4300246-4328902 GCA_003118335.3 Papilio memnon
ATACAGCTTTAATGTTAGCGCCAAGACACTCAATTACGAGATCTGTCAAATGCTTTGTACGGGTCAAACATTGTTTTCGATTGCAAATCAAATTGTTGAACAATTCTACTGCAGCGTAGTGTACACCGGCCACTGACTCATGCCCTGACTAAATTATAACAAGGCTTTTGAGCACAAATTACCCTTAAATTGGTAATCATATCTCATATACATATTGCGATTTTGGACTAGTATATCTACGTAATAGACAATAGAAAATGGGAACAAATTAAAATTCGCCCTCAAATTAAATGTTTGAGGGCGTTAACCGTCAAACTCAAATTTAGAAAAAGTGTCGTTTTCAAACATCGAATAATAAAATTAACTAGACTCAGTTGATTTTACAAGGTGGACAATATAATCACTTATCCACAACCACAAGTATGTAGACTCCTACTTATTTTAAATTTTTAAGGACACTTACAGCTAACTTACAAAATAAAATGAGATAATTAAAAAAAACTGACGGCTAATTAAACACAGATTTGTCACAGTTAGTTAGAAATATGGATTGCTAGCTGTTGCCCGCGACTTCGTCCGCACAGAATTAAAAAAAACATAAACAACAAAGATAAAAAATAAAAAACCCTCGGTTCGGTCATTTTTCAAGGATGAATCGGATCCTATGTGTTACTTCAGACTTTGTTTTATATCTGTGCCAAATTTTAATAAGATTTATTGATCCGTTGCAAAATTATCGAGTATATCATAAAAACAAAAATAATTTATCCCACTGGAACCGTATTTTGGGATTAAAAGTACCCTATGTGGTCTTCCAGACACGGTATTGATCCTCTACATCAATACCAAATTTGATCGAGATCCGTTCAGTCGTTTAGGCTACAAATTCTAACAAACATCCATCCAAACTTTCATATTTGTGATATTAATAAGAAGTAAGATTGCGAGACGTATTTGACAAACAATTATTATTCAGTGTAAACATGTTCGAGAAAACTTTAGCGGGAGCAAGAGCGTGCACCGGTTGTGTTCTTTTAACGTATCATTTTAAAATCGGCAGTAAACTGTATCGTATAATCAGATATTTCCATTACCTAACCGCCGCACGACGATAGCATCTTAATTTGAAACATTTCGATTAAAGCTGGTCCACAATAGTTGCGGAGATATCGCGACTTGCGAGAAGCGTGCACTTGCCTGACAGGGTCATAGGTTAATATTAAAACGATTCTTATCATATTGGACAACTTTTCTTGTCACTGACATTATTTCAAATTATGATATCGTATGAATCATTTAAAGTAGTCTGTTCGACTTATTGGAACATTTTAAATACTTACTTTTATCTAGAAATAAAAAAATATAGATATATCTGTATACACCACCATAAAAACCAAAATCTTTACGCTTAGGTTCCATTTTACAAGCATATAACATAAGATTTTAAAGTCTCAAATGATGACAAACGACGTTTAATTCTAAATAAAATATAATGCTCAAAAACTTAACAAAATAAGCTTAAACTATTTTTCTAAGTAGACTGAGTCGCAATCTATTGCATTCGTTTTATTCTTATTGGTACGGAAAAATCTTAATAGTTTAGATACTTATTCACGTTCAACTGGAATTTTCGTTTACAAGGTAATTTTTTCATAGTAAATGTTCGTTAATATACAGTTTTTTTAACAGTAAAAGTGTGTCGAAAGGCGGATATCCGAGGATCCTAATCAATTCTAATCAATGAGCTTTCTTTTCAATAACAATATCATCATCAATCATTCTCTTGACATTTGGCTACTGTAATTGGACTAATCTGTTACATTTGAATTCTTTGATGTCTTTGTCAACCTTCAATAAAGTGAATCTATACAAGAGAACTTTCCAGTTATTTGAATTATTTACCTTTTAACTTTTATGATATGTCAACAACCTTAACTATATGACTACATAAATCTGTCATCATGATAGAATTGCCCTTTGATACAAAATTTCAATGGGTTTTATTGGTCCGCAAATGAATTCATGACACGGGCAAGAAGCGGCGGACGCGGAAGGTGCGTGTGCCGAGATTATGCCGGCTAATGTATGCGCTAACAGACAGGGAATATCCACATCAGCCTACACGAGTGCCAATTAGAAGCAAGCAGCGCGGCGAGGTGATTGGCGACGGGCTACGGCGGCCGGCGACGCGCGGCGAGCGGGGAGCGCGCGCGCGTGCGGCCAATACCACGCACTCTCATTAATTAATTCTGTTCCTATTTGCATCGTGATAATCTAATCCGAGATTGAGCGTCGATATGCGATACCAATTAGAGTTCACACTTAATAGTCTTATAGAACTTTGAACTTTTCTATTACGTATCGTCGATCGCCTTCGAGATAACGACGGCGCGTTTCGACACTAATTTGACCTCGTTTTAAAAAGTTATTGTTTAATTTAATTATTATCTGTCTTAAGACGATATCTTGGTTCCGTTGGTAGGTAACGAAGGGAATTTGAAAAGGAAAATCGAGGTGTGACGATAGAGTCGTTTTAATTGAACATTAAAGACAGAAAGTGGTGTGAGAAGGCCAGGGTAGGAGAGTATCTAGATGCGTGAAACAGCAGATCCGGCGCGCCGGCAGCGCTGGAGCCGGCCGGACCGAGCGCGGACGATAAGCATGATTTGTAACGTCGCACGTCGGCGCGTGCGCACAAATAAACGTTATTTCAATGCGCACCTTTCAATAAATTACCTAACCCACTCTTGATATGACAATCTTGAAATTTATTATCTTCGCAGATTTAATACTTTTTGCTTTTTCAACTGAGCGATAACTTACAGATAAGAAATCTTAAAAGTATTGTCGACGGTTTCTGATGGTGAAATTTTAATTGAAATTACCGTGATGACAGTTATAAAATATAGCTTGCTTTATATTTTCATACTTTATCAATTTTAAATTTGAGCTTTTTTTCACTTAAACGTGCCAGATATCGTTACTAAAACTGTCTTTTATATTTCATCGGTATTTTGAGAAGTTAAATTTAATTAAGAAGAAAGAATTATTTTGACAATTTAAGTCATATTTGCAAAGGAAAGTGCTGCACGCATAAAACTTAATCGGGACTTAACATATGAAAGTTATTACGATAGAAAGCGTTATGCTAAAGCGCGGTAGTTCCTTGAAAGCGTTAATGAGAATCAGTAACAGTACATTGGTAAGTGATCGCTGAGGCCGAGCAGACACCGACGGCGAGGCAACTGTCGCGCGCACTAATTACACTGCTCAATATGAGTACATCGTGATACGCGGATCCGCACCACGATCCTCTGACAACTTGTAACACAATACCATCAGGCGCTCAACCCAATGACATTCATGCAAATATACTGCCTGATATAAAGCTTGTTAATTGATATGAAATGAAAGGACGTTAAGACGTAAACCGCTTACTCATGCTACAGATGGATTTTATTTCTTAAGAGAATAACGTAGTAGTAATTAATTACACAAACCCGTATGGTGTGTGCGTGTTTTTCACCCTTCATTTAAATTTGAATAAAATTAGAATCTCTAGTTAAAAACTTAAAATTGAAAAATACGCATAGACAATAAAACATTCGAACTGAGTACGAATATATTAATTTTGCATTTAATAGAAATCAATAAATAACGGTAAAATATTAAATAAACATATTTATGAGGGCTATTCACTGATATTCAAAGCTTTGTTTGTAGACATAAACGTTGTTTGTCGAGAAAGCCTTTACAGTAATGGGTAGTTATAGCAGTGTAAAGCGACGGCATCAATCGAGTGCGGTGCGATGGCGGCACAGCGCGGTGCGTCGGCCGCGCGATAAATCCCCAGATCCCGTGCCAATGCTCAAACTACGAGACGGTAAGGTATGGCGCCTTTGCCGTGTGGGCGGCACACGACGCGCTTCGACGCCTGTGAAGAGATTATTCTCTGGTAGCGATCCCTCTCCCTGCCTCCACAAACTTACGCTTTAATTCTATAAAGCTTTCACCATGACAACAAGATATATCTCAATAGTAAAATTTACAAGAATATCTGCAACATACACATATTATTTCACTAAAATATTTTCCTATTATATACAATCTAAATTTAAAATACTGTACTTAAATCAGTTAAAGAAAGATAGGACTGTTATTAAACTATTAATTATTTTTCGTTCCGTTGCGTACTGAATTAATTCATACAAAAGACATCAACGAGCGTCCGCCTACGCCAAACAGGCCGCACGTCTAATAAAAGAAAAAGTAAGGCGATTAAATTAAACATTTATGGGATCGTATCCATAGTTTTAAGTCTTTTAAATTAGATCTTTGTTCCTGTGGCGTCGTATGTTATGATGTGTGTATTTTATGGGTGCTTTATAACGAGTTCATTATAAGTATAAAAGGGAACATAAATTGCATGGAGCTCGGTTTGTTCGTAAATGAGAGTATGAGATCATTACTGTAGGACTTAGTGTTAGCAAAGCATTGAGTTGTACCTGTTGCTATTTGTTTCACAACTTATTTACGATCATATAGCTATTTTCGGTTCACAAAATATTAATTCATCTCATACAATACTATTATTATATGAATAATGTACTGATGCATTTTTTAATTGATTTTATCTGTATACGTATGTACTAAGTTATTTAAATTGAAGTAATTTTTTCATCAATTACATAAAAGTACATTTAAATTTTTAACATAATCGAAGCAGGTACAGTTAAGCGTGCCGTTGCCGTATCGTTTAAACATAAAAACAAGACATACAATTTTAATTAGTAATAAGATAAAGTAACTCTCTCGAGATGTTCGTACAAATAAATTGAATGGCGACAAACATCGTAACACTTAATGATTTAAGATATCGTAAAGATATTGTTTGTGGAGGTACGAGTGCGAGGCGAAGAGGTCGCAGTCGTTTCCCGGACGGGAGAGAGGGCGCGGGCGTTAATACAATAATCTTCGCTCGGTATAAAAATTAACCGCTGCATAACGGTGCGGGCGTAGGCGTGCGTCCGCATCCGCCACTCCGCGACCCTCACCTCAGACATCTATACAATATGATAACTGTCCTAATCTAACTTCGCAAACTTCCTTCTATTACTTCATTTTCAAGAGAAACGATTTCGTAAAGAATTATTATTTTACAATGCAGATGTCGATACAAAGTTTAAGCATAAGAAAGTTAAACATTAATGGTAAATTCCGTTTTACTTTCCTTTCGCGTAATGTATCGAGAGGGTTATAAAAATCTTAATCATGTCAATTAAATCGCTACAACAACTAAGAGATGAGATCGTTACGCGTATGTTTATAAGGAGAAATCGGTGCGGAGATATACTCTCGTTTATGATCGTCATTCGTTAAAGCTTACTACGACCAAATCTGTATCAATCGACGTAATAAATGCAATAACAATGTATTAAATGGCAATAATAGCAGGTGAAATCGCGACAGGTCCGGCTCTCGGGTCGTCGGCCGTAATTATAAATAAAATACAGCAACCGTGCGCTCGCGCTGTTGGCGCCACGCCGCGCCAATGCCGCGACACCCTGCGACAACTCAGAGACTGAGCTTCTCTTTTCACATTTGCAATTTTTTACTCACTCACGCCTTCTATTTTTTCCTTACTATTACTTCTTCTTCTTACCAAGCTTTTGTACTGAGTTCTTTCAATATCCAATTTTTCTATGATAAGTTTTCCACTTTGATTTAGCTTAGAACTGTATTTCCAGTTAATGTTTTATACATAGCGAAACATGGTCGTTGAGGTTCTACAAAATATCATTAGTGAAATACTTAAATTTGTTTTAAATTTCGTTTGAAATTCTGACATCGCGGCTGTTACATAACACGCAACACGTGACGTGTAACGCACGATATAAAAAGCTTATCTGCAAAATCATCCAATATACACATAATAATGTTCACCACATGCCACAATTAGTATTAGCTGGAGGTCGGCTCCTCTTCGTTTTAATTACGGGGCAATGTTAATGTGATTATTTAGTCTTATCTTTGTTTGGGTCCATCTGTCGTGCACATGACGGTTAGAAGGATGTTAGGACGAGTACGAATATTGTAAAAAGTGGTAATGTCACGGTGATAGGGGTAGAGGGTGCGAGGCGGCGGAGCGTGGCGGCCGCCGGTCAGCGCCACGCGCCGACGTGCCTGCTCGTGCTGGTGCGCGTGCGCCTGCGCGTGCTCCATATAAATGTCACATATTAACAACATTAAATATGCCATGTGTCATTTAATGTCAAATGAATTATATTCGATATTTTATGGATTATTGATAAAATAATATAATGTTACACGAGAACAATACTTACAAATCGGTGTTCTCACTAATCTTTGAAACCATTTAAGTCGTCAGGGCTAAAGGAGTAAATACTAGTACATCTAGAAAACACATGTTGCTTAAACAAAAAAGTCATAAATGTTATTTTTGGTCTTAAACAGTATTGTTGAGAGATACAAAAGCACTAGGCCTAAAATGTTACGTAATATCGCGGTCTCTAATGATAACCTTTGCCTGTAGCCGCGTAGGCGATCTAGTTGTTTGTTCGCTGCGGCTGTGACTGCGGCTGCGGCTGCGGCCACCCAGTGTGCCGATATTATCCTCAATATTTTCGTATCTCCCACTGGGCTTATACTCACAACGTCTGTGGGATTCTTTTATTGCTTTTTAATAATCGTATTCATTGATGTGAACACAGGTAACTGTTACATAAAGTATTAATATATTATAATACGTAAATGCAACGTGACGGGACTATTTTAATAATCGGAACTACTAAAGGAAAAGGTTTGATATGTATTATTTTATTATGTATATTTGAATGTAAGATCATTATTGATCAATCATTCACCAATAAAGTGTACTTCTGGTTAAAATCTAATTGGAAACACACAAATAAAAGTATATTATTGCTATACCTACGAGTATGTACTGGTTTGATTCTGTAATGTTAATACGAATACTACCCATGTTTTTATTGAATTTATCGCAAAAGTCTATTAAATATTATTTTCATTTAAAAGAGCTTTCAACATAAGTACGTGTGTTTAAAATGTGTATTGTAAGGAGTGTGATATATTTGAACGGGGTGGTCATGGCAACAGGACATCGGGTAGGTGACGGCGTCAGGTGCGCCTTCACGGTCCGTGGTCGAGGCGCTTGGCAAGTGGGCGCCGCGAGCCGCGGACCGCGGACCTCGAGCTGTGTGCTGAGCCGTGTGCTGCGAGCCGTGCGCCGGCAGTTGGCGGAGCCCGCGCGGCACGCGACAGGTGGACGTCACGCGCCGTTACATCGCCTTCCTACACCAAAGCACTCTCTACGATAATTGAACATTAATCATAACTAGCAAAACAACACTATTGTAATAGTTACATCGCCAACGGACTTGTGATTAAACCATCAAAAGCGCAAAGAACAGGTCACTCAATGAAAAACTATTTTCATCATTGTATCACAATTGTGTTCTGTTACAATGGCTTAATGTCATCTAGCCGCAGTACTTATAGTAAAGGGGTATGCCTTTAGTCAACATTTAGTGATTTTTATGCATTAATGTATAACTATGCTTATTTAAAAATAAGTTTTAATCGACCTTTAAACGTGAAAAGCTTCTGTAACAAAAAATATTTTAAATTCGGGTAGTCCAAAAAAGCAGATATGTCAACGATTGCGTCATTGGTAAGTTCTTGTGACAAGTGCATTTACGTGGAGCGTTTCGGCGATTTGATGGCAGGCGTTATCAATCAAGTGGCGCTGCGCCCGGCAGCCGGGGACTACTGCGGACTGCGACCTCACGCACTTACAATTTACAGCTTTATCACCCGTTATTATTCATAATAACACTCTGCGCCGCGACAACGCATTAACCTCATCAAAATTCACCACTTTTTAATTATACTGCAATTTTATAAGCGAGGCTCGAACAATCGGTAAATGATTTCAATCGAACCTTTGGCATAAAGCACCTCAAACATACATATTTTACCGCCATAAATCATTAAAAAAAGAAACAGTAAAATGCTTAGCACATCTCCGATCTTCAGATTAAGATCATGCCTGTTTGCAAAGATTTTGAATTTTTGGCAAGCCGGATGGTTTTTAAAACTCATTACATCACCGTTATGGGTCGATAACAGCGTGAAATTTGGTAATTGGTAATGTTGTGGTGAGACCTAAATCTTTAAAATGCGAGATAAACTTCAAAAAATTCCTTCCATTATTTTTATTTCACAGACCTTCCTCTGACATATACGGCCCCGAGTCTCGCCTTTTAATTTACATTTAAAGCAATATTCCAAAAAATATAAACATACGCTATAAACAATCGTGAAAAATGCTCGGCAGTGAGTTATTATTAATCATAAATGTGAATACAATGTCACATTGGTATTTTATGAGAATCAGTGTCGTGCGTCAGTGTCCATTACGCGGTAATCGATCATTATGCACGGACAAGTTTCAATCTGCGTTTGACTCGCTTTTGGCCAGGCGAGGCTTTCGACACGGCCGCAATCAATATCGCAGATAAACGCGATAAGATCCGGCGGAGCCGCGCCGCGCTCTCGCGCCCTGCCGCCCTCTCCCCTGCCCCGCTACCCGCCAACCCGACAACCCGCTCTGCAGAGAACGTCTTCATCACAACGCATTTAACTATCGTAAATAGAATTTACTTATGTAAAAGAAAATTTATCAGACTTAGCGTTCCAAAGAATAACAATCTAAGTCCCCCGAGGTTCGTAGAGTGAGTGCATGTCATAAGCGCGTGCGCAGTGTTATGTGAAGTGCTCTTACAACTTAAGTGTTGAAGTGGCGGAGTGGAATCATTTATTATTTTATCTCATGATTGAATCTTGTTTTTGATTTGCTTCTCGGAACGCGCCAGATTTTTATGTTTTACAATGAAACATATTAATGATTATTCTCAAGTTAAAGTCAACAAACTAAAATTCAGTTTAGGTATATGCAAAGATTTGTAAGCTTGCATTTAAATATTTTTATTCTAAGCCCTCAATGTAGGTATTATGTATTATAATAAGCCTAGCTTTTACATAATCCTAACTATAGTTCTTTAAATGTTGCTTAGTGACACATGTTGAAGACTACAAATGCAGCGTTCCTAATAAGTACATAATATCAGGTAACTCGCGCCATTTAGGGTATTGAATGGATTCATTAGGTGTGTTTGTGTACTGGAGCTATTAAATATGCACTCCAGTGACCCCAGAGCGAGCGCGTGATAAGTAATAGATGGACCTCACGCCGCGTGTTCGCCGTTTATGTGTAAGCGGGCATGCGGGCACAGGTGCGCGCCACGCAGCGCAGGTAGCCTACCCAGCTAACTGCTGCGTCTACTGCCACCTGTGATTAGCAATACTGACCAACATTCCAAACCATGCTATCAAACAAAACGACCACAAATCTATTAGTTTTTTTGCATAGCTAACTTTAAATAATATCGAATTGCTCACATGGAATAGCCTAAACTGACCTTTCGTCAATCGCCAATCTACGCTCGAAGCGATACTTACCCCTTAAATAACAAACTGAAATGTTGTTTGATGTCGATTAGTAATGGAAACTATCCATTAATGAGCGACATGAGACGGCCGCTATCGTCGGCCATAAGTTACACGCGCATTAGTGTGCCGGGTACTAATTGCGAAGGCGGGCCAATTTCCCAGCCGCACTCACTAGTGCCGGACCAATTAATACTCGCAAAGTGATCGGGATCGATATCGTATCCCGGATGGAATCCTGGAAACAAACGGAAGAATTAGTTAAACAGATTTTAGCATGTATTGAATANNNNATCGTAAAATAAATTAATATACATTTCACAACTAGACTGTCATTTAGCGATCAAAGATGAGCTTGTCTCCATTACCGGATGCTCATTAGTACAAGCTAATAGAATGGAGTTCAGTTTAATTAAAACTAGTAAAGATAAGTAAAACGCTACATTAAAAAACAACCGTATCTGTTCAAAGGCGATAACTAAATAAACATAACAAAAAACAGGAACTGAGGTGATGAGATGACTTGACACATCGTTCAAGATAACAACAGGTCCTTTTTTCTCGCCTGTTATTCTATTGTTTTGTCGGCATAACATTTTAACTTGTTTTTGCAACACAAAAAAGCAATATTGCACCATATGGGGTCATATCTTTTGAAATGCTCTCTTAATGACAATGTAACGAAAACATATGGCCAATTAATTTCTGCTAGCTCCGCTAAACGAATGCCAACGGAGCGGTTTTAAAAGGTGTTATAAAACGTTAGATCACCGCGGCTCGTGGCAAACTACGAAATTGGATTTTTTTGTTGTTACTATTTATGACGATAAAGTCACTTATAAAACACTTAATTTATGATTATTTACAACGTTGTTAGTTAGCAAAGTCATTTGCATATCACTTTAGCGATGCCGTTTTAATTACATTAAATAACTACTCTCGATCCGAATAAAACAAAACGTCCGCATTTCAAGAACCCGGCGTCTTATTTCAAACCGATTGCGTGGACGCGACGGACAACAATTGATTCGAGATCGGACATCATTTTATAACGTCTTTATATGGGGATATCGTCCAATTTACAACGACTATGTTGCAACATATTTTAGTGACGATTTAATCAGATTTGTTTAGTTGTTTCCCTGTGTTTGTGAGCTCGACTGAATGTGCGTGGTAAGTCACAACCTGCTCGAAGCAAGTTTCTCGGCGTGTCGAGGCGACCATCTGGTGGGCGAGAGCTTATTTTTTTATTTTCCAAACGTGTCGTCTTGGATTCTTGTTTTTTGCATTGGCTGGCGCTCGCTTCGTTTATTTTTTTGTATTTTTGCCAAGTTGCAGTTAACAGGTGGCTGGCCGAGTGCAGGTGAGGCCTGAGATTTTAACGCGGTGAGTTTAACCTCGTCGTTAAAAGTCTCGCTTGCTTCCTACTTCGATACTAATTAATCGTTTATTTGCTGTGCATATAAGAAACTAAACACTTTTTTACTCAAAAAAGTTACTTGTGTTTCTCGAAAAAGTTGTAAGATATTGTCTCCTAGCTAGGTGATGTGATACAAATCAATTGTATAATTTTTTTTAGGGCGGGTTTTTTTTATAGATAATGTTTAGACCTGTGTCTTTACTCTTTACTAACAGAACAATAACTTTGTCAACAGAACAAAGATTTAATTTGACTAGGAATAAGTAAATACCATTTATAGTATTAAATATTAAGAGTTACTCAAAAGTGTAACATAACAAGATTCCCTATTAGGGAAGATGACCATTAAGTTATACGTCCGTGGCTGCTTTTTGTACAATACAGAAAGAGTTAACATTCTCAGATTACGAGATGACGTCGTCGTAACAAAGTCGGTGGTCCCTCGTGCTGCGACCATGATCACTACGCGCTGCCTTTCTGCGTCTTATTCTTATTTGTTTAAACTTCATATAGGAAACAAGTTTACATCTTAAAGCATCAGACGTTATAATTACTTTTGTAATCAAACCGTCAGTAACATTTGTATTTTTGAAGATGTTATTCGCAGAGAATAACGGATCATGTACAAAAATGGCAAAGCGTATAAAATTTTAATTGTTTTATTATGAAATATAATTGGTAATTTTAAGGATACAACCATTCGATGAATGCCGGCGTCCAGCCGTCTTACATTTTCAACATTAATAAAGTGTTTCGTTGTGTTACATTAAACAGTTTAATTATTTCTATACCTATTTATTTAACATTTTCAAATGAATTGGACACTGATAAAATAAGAATCTTGAATTTGCCTAATGGAATAAAATGAATAGACAGCTAAACATTAACTGTAGCAAAAGCATAGAGTAACAGTCATGTATTTCTGACAGGAGGTGATCACGTTGAAAAACAAAATACATATACATTTATAAAGCCGTTATAGAAAACTTTTTCAAAATAGTATAAGCCTTTTACTTTGATGGCTTTACAAATATTAGTAGCTTATACAAGTGATTGAAAAATTGTAGGCATTACAACGAGCACATTGTATGGATTTGAAGACCGTTAGACTACAGATCACGACTCGCCGGATTATTCGAGAGCACAAAGAGAGCGAACGCCGACGGACGGACACAATCACTCATAGCGTGGCGTTTGTCATAGACCCGCGACAACGGGGCGATGACGACGCAGAGACGGCGACGGCACGGTGACGATACGGCTGTGATGTGGCCATAAGCGTCCATCAGCCGCCGACAAGCTTTGTCACAGCTTCGATTGGAACCGCTGATAGCTAACGCCGATCCCCGGACCAACATAAACTAAACATACGACAGAAAACATAAACGATTTGATAAACCTGTCGTCCCTAGCGATTTGCATATCGTCTTTATATAGTAACAATATGAATTAGATTAGTGGAAATACAATACTCCGTCAAAAAAGAAAAGTACAGCGTATCATTAAGTTAATGAATTTCTCATAATGTTTTTATAGATAACCGAGGCAGCACGTCGAAATTATGTTGTACTTGACTCATTGACTACAAATGTATTATAATTAAACTCCTTAACTGATTGCGCACCCTAGTGTCCCAAAAGGAGAATCCGATATTAACTGTCATCGTACATCCCATATTGAAAGCATCTCATCAAAGTGCCGTTCCAAAAACGTTTGCATTGTATTGCAACATAACCCCATAAATAAAAAACCCCGTAAGGCTAATGAAGTTAAAGAAAAAGTAGGTTTATTGTATTGACTGATCACCTGATAATTATTACAGAAACTTTCTACGGGTGTAATTGCTGGATTGTTCGCGAGAAGGTTGTAAAAATCGTTCACCCATAAATTGGAATATAGGTTAAGACGGAGTCTCTTAAAAATATCAAAGTACCGTAATCCCGTTCTTTTATTTTCCAATTTCTTCTTACCACCAATTTTGAGCAGTCGTTTAACATTTTAGGGCTCGTTTTATGGTCTCGAGTCTGATGAACATCCTCCGGCTTTATTTCGTGTAGCGATGTTTCGGCTTCGGCGAACACACATAAATCGCGTCACGATTTGTCCGTAACTGTTCTCATTATACGCGTGCCGTGCTCCACATTCGTTATGTTGGATAAACAATCACATTCGCTGCTCTTACCGGTCCATAGACAAATTTAGAGATTAGTCTTTTTGCTTCGACTGGCATTTTATATTATAATACACAAAGGTTAATTTTTGTTGAACTCGAACAGTTATTGTAAAATGTTATTTCATCATCTTATTTACATATTTATGTGACTATTGACCAGCTACTTGGCTATTGACTAGCTTGGCCACAAAAATTCAATCCTAGATCTCTTTAGACATTTTCAATAATTTCTCTTGCCTATCTATATTGGCGAAATAGGTGAGGGCGCGGGTAGCGGAGGGCGGCGGGACGGAGGGCGGCGCACGGGAGCCGCGCGCCCACGCCGCTCCGCGCCGCGTGTCCGTGTCAACGCCGCCACGTACGCCGGCTTAAATATCTTACTTTCACAATTGTAATAAGCAAACGTCAAGAACTCATCATGTTCAACAACAATAAGGCACGTGTCTCGCCTTCTCGTAACCAATTTTCTTTGCGCCGTCTTAAATTAATCCAAGGATTTAAAGCGTGACGTTTTCGTGTCAGACAATCACTGCGCAACTTTGTGTCATCTGCCTATACATTTCCTTCACATTTTTTTAAAATACACAATGAATCAACGGTCTTACTTTTCTTAATAAAGAAAGATTGTAAAAATTATTGATAAGTTGAAACGTCGTAACTTACAACGTTAAGCTCATCGCAATCCAAAAGTGAGAACCCTTATCACTTACATTGTCAGATCACTTGCCTTGTATGACACTTCACTAATAAACTTATTCGTACATTTTAAATGTCATTATTCTCGTCCGATTTAATAAAAAGCGATTACTTTTTGCATTCCGTTTATATTGAAATACATTTTTAACATCTCAACGTGTGATTCAATTTGTTAATTAACACTATAAGAAGGAATTAAATGTATAATAACATATTATTGAATTAGTGGCGAGTGTCTGGCCATCCGGATAGAGCATGAGACGCTACTTTATTAGGATTAGAAGATAGTTTATCTATTACTTTAAGGTAGTAGCCACATGTTTTTGGTTCATTCGACACAATTTTCAGAGAAAATTCTCTGCAAGTACAGTTCATGCTGTTGTTGGTAAACAATACAAACGCCTACAACAAATGTCTAATAACAACTCAAGACAATAACCATATGATCATCTTCGATTCACATTGTTGTGCATATCTACTAGAAAACATCATATAAATGTTACAAAGGTATATAACATTGTTGGTCGTTTGTTCCGAATGTTGTAGGTACAAAGAAACGACGAAGAATGGCGCGATAATCTCCGGGTTATATTATAATATGCCACAATATAATATGAGCCGAGATATGATATGCAAATAAAGAACTTTCGATTCGTCGCCGGAACAATGGCGCTGGATTCGCGGGGGTTTGTCTAGTTAACAGATGGAGCGATGAATTTTAATAGTGTGAAAGTTCATAAGACCAGTAATCACTGGCTATTATCACAACTTGACGTATTAATGTCATGATTTCTTAACACTGGGACAAGGCGAGTATTAAATGATAATAATATTACAACGTAGCTTAGTTTTGTATTAAAGTTTGTTAGTATAAAACATTGCACTTATTCTAATATATTATTATAAAAACTATGGACGTTTGTGTTAGTGTTACATAGAAGAGTCGAATGTACGAAGTGTTTAGCGTAGATTTCAGATCAGTGCGGAGGTCGTGCGCCCTAGTCCTTAGTGCCTAGGACTGGCGACTTGAATGACTCATAAACTTTGTGATTTACTGAGCGTAGCTAAGATTTGTTGTTATTAATTCCGCTATGGGTGACCTAAGAATCACGTATCAGGATTAAAAATAAATTGTTGTAATAAAAAGTAAATGAAATTTTGACATTGCTTCTTGTGTTTAGAAATGTTTTAGTACGTTTGAGCTTCCACTGCCAAAACGTTCGTCCAAAAAGTCTCCATGTCTCTTATACAACAAAATATACGCGACTAAATTCTTATACCTTTCATATACGGTTACGATGAAATTGCATTGTTATTTTTGCGAGAATTTGTTGTTAAACAAATGTTATTGGAAATGTAATTCTATCAGCTACAGATTTCGTAAATAATAAATCCGTTGCTCGCATAAACTAAGGATTCGTAACTAGGTCTCATGACTCAATACGAAGTTACACAGACAGCGGAGTTACAATACGCGGCTGTACGTCAGTAGTAAAATTTTATAATTCCAATGATTTGTAATAAATAACGGGTGGTCGGGCACTATTGAAACACGTAAAATGTATATTTATTATTGACAAAGAAACGTGACCAGCTTCAACCTAATACATCAATAAAGGCTATATTTATGACTGTGATTTATAGACAAAACACAATATTCAGTGTCGTATTTTTATGCAGCGCACTGCATCGTAAATGATATACTTGTGTCACAAATCACTTGTTTTAATGTGTTTAAAAAACTCTAAGTTCTAACAGCACTGGCGTATAATTTGGAAATTCCATAGCGCTTACGATGTTTTATTTTGAATGCTGGTTGTACCAGGCACCACACTTAAATGGCCAAGATATTTATAGACTGCCTACGTTTTGTCGCATGATAAGCTTCGCAACATTTTTATACGACTCTATTAATCTACGCTTTATCTCGGCAACAAACCTGCCTCCTCTCTACTGCATAATTAACAGGCTAAGAGCTCTTTTAAATCTTATTCGACCAAAGATATTTTACATCATGTTGATTTAGTAGCTTGAGAATTTATTGGTTCTAACTTAAGTTTAGCGTTTGCTGTCGTGTATAGAAAACAATAGACGTGATGAGCATAGTTATTTATCGCGACGGTCAGAAGTGAAGTACTTAGTTAAGTTCAGCGAACAGTATAATTATTGCTATGCAAAGCTATTGCTCTTTGAAATACCGAACCTGAAAAAGGGCATCTATTTGGCCTTCAAACTTCTTTCCGTTATTTCTTCGCTAAGTATTTTTCTTCCTGGATCATTAATAAAATAGAATGTTGATGTGCAAAATATTTATTCATTGCACTTTGGTCGATACTTGTGCTTATGTAGCGTAAATAAAATATTAAATATCAATCTTGCTTAAGATGGTAAAATATCGTGTGTTCGTTACGGAGAGAATACTTGACGTAACGACCTTACGTTAAATATCAATGAATGCGTAGTTCTTCTCTTTACTGAGAACAACAATAAAATGCACATAAATTAATAAGCATATTTTCCCCTTAATCACTGCATTTAAATTTGTGATATTACATGATCGATGGCTCCCTTATATAACGTCAAGTAAGTATCGAAATCGTGTGAAAGTTGCCAACATTAAGCGACAATTATAAAAGCTCTTGCATTTAAAATGCAACATTTGAGTTTTGTACACATTCATCTATATTTTACGTTGAAAAAATACTATAAAATTCAGCATAAAGGAAAAACGAGAGAACTTATAATAATAAGTTATAATATATAATATATAATATACTTCTTCGTTCTCGAAGATATTTCTTCATATCCATGCTAATATAATTTTAACATGTTCTACAACCTTCTGAAGGGGAACAGTACTAACTAACCTATACTACTCTTAAAACCCAATAGTGTATAATATTAGCTAAGCAGAGATTGACGCGAATGACCTTGAACTATATCATACTTAAACAGGTTCAGGTTAAGCGCACTTGGCGCTCGGCCACGTCTAGTCTCGGGGATAGAGATAGACCACTGACCGTCTGTACAAAAAAAATAGTCGGCAATGGACGCCATAATCTGTAGATCTATGGTCGAAATTAATATTCCGTCTCAAAGTATATCTTTTTAGTCGCGATACTTTGAAATAGCAGTTTACTCTATTTGTTTCAAATTTATAAATCTGAAGGATAAAACATTGATTTTGGCCTAATGTTTTGCATATAATACGTGTGTGTTCTCAATAAATACCAATTGTGAAGGTTCTTAATAGGTAGACAGGTATTCGTTAGGCAGTGCCGATGACTCCATTCGATATAAGAATATTTGCAAGTTATTCGAAAATATTCGCCCTCGTTATTGTCGGCGGCGTCGCCGTGAGCCATTATCTTCTCGCAAGGAATTCAAGTGTAGCCGTGATCGACATCCTTTCGGTTTTCTATAACTAAACATTGTGAACGCCTATTATCGACGAAGCGTGCTCCAAAAACTCATTCGTGGCGTACGTTCATTAGATTCAAACAGATCCGTTATGAGGATCGTGTTAGATCTAGCCGAGTAAAGTTCAACGATTGTATTAACAAAAAGCGCTGGAAACAATACCTTGTTTGTTATCTAATGTTAACGATATTCAATTAATATTATGCCTAGGCGCCGGAATGTTTATGCTTTAGGGGATATTTTGTGTAAATTTTATATACTCGATTTTAGGTATCATTACTCGTTATAGTTTGTAAAATAACAGTAGTTCCAGCATGTAAAGAAAATCAGCACGTCTCGTCGCTGCAGTAAATTTCACATAAGTAATTGCCTACCGTTGGTTAAAAAAATTAGACATGAATCAACGCTTAAAATTACACGGTTTTTGCATTAAATAATAGAGTTTAACTCGAAAATAGACGCAGGAATCAATAAATATTGGCTTTGTAAGTACCATTATTGTACTTTTATGTCTCTAGATAAGATACAGTCTCTGTTAACATGAGTCGGGGAGTATTTTTACGGCGATCAGCGGACATTAGCGGCCGATTGCCATGTTTATAGATCCATAGATTGAGATCAGTCGCCATTAGCGCGGCTGCTGGTTGCGTTGCCCAGGAGATATCGTTCCTATAGCGCTCCGCTGCACCATCCATTCCCAGACAACTATTGTTGTACCCTCCTATTTATTGGCTGAATAACTCGTCTCATCCGTGCTAAATTTTTGACTTATTATGAAACGTTCATACTGAAAATTAATGTTGCTGTGTACCAACATTTTGTCATTCTAAACTTATGAATGCCTTTAAGTACCTACGTCAAAGAATCTGCACCTTGCAGGCTTCATAGACATAGTTCATAGACAATATTAACCACACAACAGTACACTTTACTTTCTTATCGTGTCATCATCTTATCCGCACCGGGTTTTCGTCCTCCATATCTTCCATCATCTCGGTCGTCACTTCTTGAAGACAATTTTCACGCCGTCCATCTATCTCTTCCTAGGCCAAGCTCTACCGCTGTACTCCTCTACACTCATACCTAAAGTTCTCCTTGTCAAATACGATTCCATTCCCTTCTCATAAAATGCCCATAACATGGTAATCTTTTACTCCTTAATTTCTTTACCACCGGCGCTACTTTCAGACTTCCTCCAATTTACTGATTTGGTATGCTGTCATTTTGTTATCGTTTATACAATACTAGCTGTTGCTCGCGACTTCGCCCTCGTGAAATTAAACAAAAATTTAAAATATAGCCTATGTTACTCACAGATAAATTACCTTTCTAATGGTGAAAGAATTTTTGAAATAGGCCCAGTAGGCTTTACGTGAATCGAATACATACAAAAATACAAATCTTTCCTTTTTATTATATTAGTATAGATATATATTTACTATCCTTAACACTGTATAAGAGTGGTGATTGACAAAACTGTTTAAGCACTTTCGCACTTTTCTCCCTATAAGTACCCAATGTCTATACAAATATATGAGTGGAAAGTATAAAAGCAACTTTTAACTGACATTGTTTTACCAGACGAGAAAATCAATAATCCAGATAAGTAAACGTGTCAATAGTTAAGTACTGTTAAGTGCTACACAGCCTAATTACTATTATATTATATAAGAAACAGGAATTTAAAAATACGATATTAGTAGCGAGTCATTTTAGACAATTTACGGTGGACGATATTTACCTCGACATGGTTCTATTATATAAAATTAAAAGTAAAAAATGCAAAACAGATAACATTTACAATAAAGCTCGCATTTAAGCGTTAATCAAAGATATTTTAATTACCACTGAGTTTAAAGTGTTTGAGTACAATTTTATCAGAACACATAAACATAGTGGGAGAGAGCTCCAATTGAATGCTTGTTCGTATTAATTCTATTAAAATTTTGAATTGACAAAAAAAGAGAAACATTAATTCTTATCTCAATTAATTTCTACACGATTTGCTTTGTCATGAAAGCTTTCTTCGTATATCTTAAATTAACTGGAAAATTACCGAAATAAATAAATTACAGCGTTCATTTATTAATAATGAGTTTAATTTTTTGATTGTATAATCATAAAAACATATTATACAATCCAGGTACTTGATACTATGTCGTTGTATTCTCCTGACAGTGTTTCCCTTTGATCGCTACATCAGTCCCCTGACGCCCTTATTTAGTGGACTAGCGAATAAGAATATAGTCGGTTCGTCTTGTAGGAAGCTCCTAGAAGATCACACAACTACTTCAGTTTTTAACAACCGCATCACTAATGGTATTTAACCCTAAATAAGTTATGAAGATTTATGCTTGTAATTTATAAAGTCGTGATATTTATTCGTGCAACTACTGTTGACTTGATTTGGTATACCTTTTATACACATATCCCTTCAATTACGTGCACTACCAGTTCGTGTATAGTGCTTTACTTTAGTTGAACTGCAGCGATGAATTGAACTGTTGAAATTATTAATGTAAAACTGGCAAAATTTCGTCGGCTAGATAGGGTGCAGAGTCCTGGTAGCGCTCAAGTGTCGCAGAGAGAAAGCGGGAGCTGTGTAGTGAGCCGCGAACCTGACACGTGGCGATGTTTAATCGGTGTTGGGTGTCGGCGACCGCAATCTGCAACGGTTACCTGCGGCCGCGGCCGGAACGTAAGCCGAGCCCGCTACCCGCTGCCCACTGCCCACTACCAGGATTGCTCACGCTCAATGGAACGGTGCGCCTTCCTTACTCTAATACGCTGTAACCTAGACTAGCCTTGAGAACTAACACTGACGTAAACTGGAAGCACACATGGTTTATGTATAATTAACTAGACTGTTAGAACTCGTCAGTGACAGGATAATTGTGAAAGCTGGACTCTTGCTATGCTATTTGTAGAATACAATTAGAATAATGTAGTTTTTCAGTTGTGGAATTAATCAGAAAACTCGATGAGGGGTTTTTCCTCCAACAATTGACCACTTGAGAGATCAATTAAACATATTCTTGCCAGGCTAGGATTAGGCAACCCGGTTACAACATGTTTAAAAACATGTGCTCTTTCATATAATATAGGTTTTATCAGGAAATCTGATGAGGGAAGGTCAAACGCTTTGGATCTCAGCCTATAAAGTTTGACGTGAGCTTCAGTTCACTATTATGAATTTATGTTCTGTATAATGCAGGGTCAAGAGGTCATCCTTTTACAAAAACTTATAGAGGTCATCGACCTGTCAAATCAGAAAGACAAATTATAATTATCGTGTTATCGAAATAACCACAGTTGTACCGGTAACAGAGTACATGTAAGTACATGTGCAGTGTACGATTGTGCAAGTTCATACAAAGGCAATTCATTATATGTTAATTTTAACAGATGCATAATTTAAAATTAATGATACGCACAAATGAGTTTAACATCATTTATTTGGAAGTTCTTTTGTATTAAAAGTGTACCTGGCCGAGAGTAAGCTCGCGTTAGGTAACGCGGTTAGCTAACTCACGTTTGCGTTATCACCATTTTATCTAAAATAAGATAAATGTTATCGAAATCAAGCTTACTACCAATGTATTGAATATTATAAGGTATTATAGTCGAAAAAGTAATATAGCATAGAGTCTAGCTTTAATTTCTAACTTTGATTATGATGGACGACGACCTCATCAGCAACATTTTACACATCGACTATAATTTTAATAAAACACGGCCATATTCAAATATAGTCAATCCGACTCGATATCAGGATGAGTGATTACTAGGCGTATATATGCGTATGTTTAGCCAGTACTAATAACCTCATAAATATTTCAACAATTAAATGGCTATAATTAAGTTTGTTAGTCATCTTATTCTCTGTATATAGTTCGTGATCTTTGCAATATCAAATATGGTATGTATATCTATAATCACCAGTATTGTTGGCATTAAAATAGTTTTAATGTATAATTGTAGGTGGATAGTGCATAAATCGTGGGAAGATCTGCATAGGCGAGAGGCGTGCGGCGGCGTGCGGCGGCGTGCAGCGGCGGCGGCGGGCGGCGTGCTCTGGCTCAGGGTGAATGTCTCACTTAACTCTTTATGCACCTGATCTTGTCTGACCACTTTTAGGGTAATAACCCGAATAAAGGGTACTCTCTGCTGTTTGGTATAATAGAAATTCTATACGCTTCAAGTTATGTGCGCTGTAACTTTTATAAATGTCTCAGAGTATGTTTTTATTGCTCCTTATTGTAATATTGCTACTCTAAGCATGCACGGTTGTTGGTAAGGTTTGGTTCTATTTGAGGATTACTACGGTTAAATAAACATCTACTTTCATGTATTAGGTACATAGTTGATTTGTTATTTATTTGCATTGCTTTGCGGTGTTTTTTCATGTTAAGCTAGCGTTTTACCATGATCCAATAATGCAATATTTAAAACACAAAACACCATGACTACAAATATAGTAAAGATATAAATTTGAAATGCGCACACACTGCATCATAAACTACTACTAATTAGATAAAAATAAAATAACTCAAGTGAAATTTAACGTGTATTAAAACAAACACTATTTCTGAGGTGAACTGTTCAATTTATGGACTAGACATTACTTTATCATACGGCTATAATGTCATTAATTAGCCGCATAGAGGAGCCGACAAACGAAACAAGTCGCGGCGTGCTTTGATTAGGCATTCCTCTTACTGTATTTAATATTTTTTTCTATGTGGCTCAAACATCGCTACTCATTTCATATGTTAATATAATAGATGGGCTATGTGTTCTGTTGGAGATACATCAGTGTATAAACTGCGGAATATAGTCAGCGGCGGAACGAGAACATCTCTTTGTTTCGATTCTAGGAAGCAGCTAAGGACCAAATCTTATGTGTTGACATCACAAATACCGCTTTTTATGAGAAACATAACTTTACTAACCTATTAAATTAGACATTAACGTAAAATAAATTAACGTTTGTAACATATTTTAAAAGCAATATACATTAAAAATATTTTATATTTTTGAGAAGGAGGTTAGCGAAGTTAATATGAGAGTTTAATGAAGTAAGCTCAGCTAATTATTAAAATGATTTACGAATATTTTCTTCCATAAACACTAACCAGTGCAAATATACTGTTACTCGGGATTTGTAACATTTAGACTGTTTATTTTAAGGGTTTACCTGTTTTTCTTTTTTTGTTCTTTCGTACTTAAGGAAGACCTTCATTATTATTTCTAATATTTAAAAATAAAAAAAAATTGTACGAATATAAATCTTTTTTTAATAGGACCCCTAGAAATTGTAGGTATCAAGGTTGTCGCCATGAAATAATGGAATTATAAAAGTACTAAACCTATCTAGAATAAATCTAAATAAACATAGTTTCGAAAAATATCTTATAAATTCAATTGAGTTATCATAGTTGCAAATCAACGGGTAACAAGTCTGAAGTTCATCAAGATGCGAAGGTAGTGAGTGGATTGTAGTTCAATTGGAAATAGATCATCTGTCTGTACAGGACCGGGCGGGGGCGCTCGAGACACCCGGGGGCATGATCACCGGCCGCGCACGCGCACAGCATCCTCCACGACAGCCTATGATATCCTATTCCTATCATAATCATACGAAACACAAACAAGTTCAAGTCGCGAAAATTGAAATGTCTTTGTTAAGGATTGTGATATTTTGTAATCATTTTAAAACCCGCATATTATTTGAGATAAAAATATCTAATTCTGATTACAATAGAGGGCCACATAGAACATTTTATTGGTGAAAGTTTAATATGGGAAGTAAAAAATGTAACGAATTCCAATGACCTTTTCCTTTGTTCGTGTTGTGAAACAAAAGAGATCGATACGACCGTGATATAAGAAGGCAATTAGTGATTTCTAGCCCAATAATTTATGTTATAATATTTAAAGTACCTAATGTTGCGGTCGCCGGCTCCCCTCATTGGGATAATAAATTATCATTGTGATGCTATCGTTGGCAGTTTCTCCGAACCCACTCACAGCTATTTGTTGCATTGAAACGAAGACGATAACCACTTATCTAGTATCATGATAATAAAGCATACTTAAGTATCCGAAACTCATAACGGTGTTTGAAGTCGCAAAAATATAAAACAAATTTGAAGATTCAACTCAATGGAAATAAAAAAATAAGACACTGAAAGAGTATAGCAAATAGATAAAAACAATATAATAAGAAACTTAATTAGGTATTTCATCTAAATGTCCGTCTAAGGTGTCCGAATGTAATTACCAAAAGTCAGAGCGTCCCCTCCCACGAGTGGTCTCGCCGCGAGGTCGCTTGCGCCTCGCGCACACAACCTGCTCGGAAAACTAAATTACACCAGTACACTACACAGACCGCTTTTCGACTATTATCTTTATTATAGGTTTGTGATGTGCTGGCTCACCATTGTTAATATTGTTTGATCTAATAAGGTCGTGTTTTGGAACACGTGTTGGCCCGAGTTAACGGCTTTGGATAACTTTAATAGTTGTGCAATCTCACATAAAGCAACCGTCGACTCGGAGGGCGGCGATGCGGGTGGCGGAGGAAGCGCGTAACTCCGGGAGAGTGACAAGACAATAATTGCAGTGGACGATCGCAGGGCTCGACGACCACCGTATATCTTCTCAGACAAATTTACGTTTACTCTGAAGAAAGGCGTACATTTCGAAATTTGTTCTAATAAATGTACGTAATAAAACTTCATTAGTTGAATGTCGAGGCAACGTTTAGTCGTGTACATAATTAGTTTTAATTTTTACTTTCATCTGGCTCTGGAGACTTGACTGCTGACATTTAACACGGCGCGGCGCAATTGTAACAACTTGCATTCTCTTGCGGCCGTAAACCATAGTGACAATGATATTTAATTTAATTTATATTCCCTATGTATTTTACCAGCATATACTGATGTTAATCGATAAATGGACGTTTTTTTAAATATAGCGTTTTCCGTTGTATCGTTTTTTAAATTCTTAGATCTTAAATTATTATAGTTTGCAGTTCAAAACTTAATTGCATGAAATGAACTGACATTAGATTTAAATTCCATAAAACAGTTAAACGCTTTAACCTTAAAAAATAATGAATTCATCTGTACTTCTATACTAATAATAGATGGCAGTTCCTGTAAGATGACAATTCAGGGGGCCAAGGTCTCGGCGCTATTGTTGTATTGTTTATTTTGTTAAGGATTTCAATGACAATTGTTCACTAAAGCGCTTATACGATAACGTGATAAGTGTTTAGATATTTGACTCCAACTTTTGACTGTAAAGAAAGAAAAATAACTCAAAAGATTATAAACTTATATAATCATCATCACCTTCATCACCAGCTCACTATACGTCCCCACTGAGAGGCTTGGAGCCTACCCTGAGTAAGGGGTCACTAGGCCTTAATCAACCACACTAGAGCACTGCGGGTTGGTTGAATTCACACATATCTTTGAATTCCTTTGCCGATATGTGAAGGTTGCCTCACGATGTTTTCTTTCACCGTAAGAACGTCGGGTAAATTATGCACATATGAAATTCAAAAATCGATAATCACATTGGTACATAGCGGGATTCGAACCCAGGACCTGTAGATTACAAGTCAAGTGCTTAAACCCCTGAGCCACCGACGCTCTATGAACTTGTATTATAACCATTTTAAATTCATTTGAATAAAATGATCATCCAAAATAATTTCCACAGGCTATACAACTCCAATAAATTGCTATAATCAATTTGTAATAAATATCAGTAAAGACAAAGCTGGCAATTCAGTTGACAGTAACGTTCGTACAAGACAAAGTCTTAATGAGAAATTGATCAAGAGTTGTCTATAAACCAGTAGTGTATCTCGGATCTATAGTCAATGCACCCGGGGCTTTGATTTTACATTCTTCGCTCGATCGTAGACCCCCCATCAATTAGAATGAGCATTTAATCGGATAATAGCGACAGATAGCTAATAATCTTGGAGCCGTTCAAATATTCATGGCGATTTAAAATAATACTCTCCGTATCATACGTGATAGGTGCGGTTATAATGTGGGTAGTAATAAATGAACATACATTATTTCTATATTTATTTTATTGACTGCATTTGATGGTTGCGAATTTAAAATAATGTCCTACATCTTAGAATATTCGATACGTGGAATTGGAATAGGGTCAATGGAAAAGAAAAAATTATTTGTAGATTACAACGTGTCGTTTTTTCTAAGTTCGAGAAATTATTACATCTGGCCTATATCGGATTAAATAAGTAAGTAATAAATACTGGAACTTATATAATGAATTTAGACGAAAAAGACTAGCCTAAGTATTTTTATGGCGATTTAGAACAGGAACAGAGTATAAATGAAATAACGATTCTTAAGTGGAAAAATAGCTGTTGACAAAGAAATTGATTTATTCTAAATATTGTATTAGCTATACAAAATGTTTATATTTACATTTCATATAATCAATAACTACAAACAATGTGCGGTTTTTGATTATCTATAATTGATCACGGCTGTTGCTTGGCCCTTGATTTAATAGAGAATTAGTCACGTCATTTCTACATTAAATTAATCCGTTTAAAGATTAAAATTATATGTTTTTTAATCCGACTACCTTCACTTAATATTATTAGTAATTATACACACCGAAATTGCTATATAAAACAATCACTGGCGGTCGTATTAAGCTAACGGAGTATTCGGAGTTATAGACAACTTAAGTCGTCTAAACCCACTTTTCACTAGAGATTATTTGGACCGAGTTGACAGCCGGTGAGCCCATAGATGTCAAACTATCGATACTAGAAATGACAAAACTTTAACGATGAGCACGAGGCGTCAAGGATCGGAACCGGACGGCTCGTCTGTTCAGATATAGAGATAGGACAACCCAATCTTTATTGTGGTGACCGACCGGTAACCAGTGACGGAATAATATCTAAAGTAACTGAATTGCAACTTTATTTACATATAAATAAATAACGAGAGGTAAAGGACCCTTAGCATATATTTAGTATGAGAAATCTATTACTTAAGTTACGATCGAGTGGAGTGCCGCAGTTAGAGTTATTTAAAAGCAAGATAAATTGACGAATAATAAACTACTTAAGCTGTTGGAAAGAACCGTAATTTAAAATGAAAAGCGCAAGACTAATGGGTATTTGAAAAAAGTTGATCCATTTAGTTTTTAGATGGCAGCTTAAAAGATGACGACATTGTCCCGGCAGAGTGCGCTAGGCGAGGCGATAGTATCGGCGGCAGCGGGCGTTCAGCGGCGACAAGCGACCACAATCACTAATTGAATCGGTCGCCACTCGCCAGTCATTGCTACCGCCGCGCCGCTTCCACGGTATCACTTTCCGTTGACGAAATTATGATTTCTTTCACGTTATCGCGCCGTCAGATTTGAAAGAATCCGCGATGAAAATGCGATACCGACGCGTGGTAGAGCCTCGTCGATCTTAGAGTGGAATAAGAACGAATAAAATACATTACTTACTTCGTTTCTGTACAATTGTAACACATTCCTTTTAAATGAGAACAATTTCGAATATTAGAGTACTGAGAGAAAATAACATCCTATTTTATATCAATTTGTTATTCCATACAGTGTTATGTGACCACCGCAAACATCTTAATAGCGATGATGGACTAGCTAAAACATTGATTATAGAAGCCAAAACAACCTAAGTTCCTAAGTACTGGTTCTAATTGAGCCTAGGTACTTATATATTTTAAATTCGTTACACTGTTTCATAAAAAACTTTCTAAATGTGCATTTAATTATCATACAACACGTCAAAAATAATTGTACATTCAAAACAATCGCACCGTACAATGTGTCGGTCCACATCCAGCTCATTTAAAATACCTAGCCATCGACAATTGAAATCGTTCCATGGCGGTGATAATTATTATTGGCCGACAAATCTTCACTTAGCGAACCGTTACTCGTGATTTGTTGCAGTGAAAACATTCGTTCCTTCATTTGCATACAATAGCCCGGTGCCAAAAAATATTGGAGTGTAAACGCTCGCCATGAAGGCATATATGAAAGTTCTTAGCATATCTAAACGTGTTTCGAGTTAACTCATACGCCACCGATGTGTTCCTTTACTTTTATTGCTTTTTTATTTAAAAGGACCGCAGTAAAATGTTAAGCACGCTTTTAATTTAACATTAAACATCCGAAAACTTGTGTAGAAGCGATCGAACAATATCGATAGTAGTATTGTGAGCAATATTGTTCCTATTAACATATCGATGGGCTTCAGTTTTATTGTAGTTGGCTCTCAGACACGATGATAAACGATACAAGTCCAGATAAATTACAAACATAAAACCTCTTTTCTTAGGAGTTTCATAGTAGTTTTTAATGAATTAATAAATTCCGTGAGAATTTTTCGATAAGAGTTAAGATTATTCTAAAAAGAATTTTCTAAGCCATTTGTAGTACAATTTTTATTATAATAAGTACAATTTTTATTATATTTTAGGTACAATGTCAATAAATTATTATAAATAATGGCTTTAAAGCACTCATAATTTTCAAAACTTTTTGTGTGACGAAAGATTTTGAAATAATTTGTTTTAGTTGTTAACTCTTCTGATAATAATGTTAAACGTCCTATTTTATTAATTCGCTCTGTTCCGTTTACAACCCCATAATCAAGATGTCATAAATTATGCTAAACCAATACATGCTTATACGACTTTATAGATGCATTATCATTATTGTAATAAAAAAAGCAAAAGTTCCCAACATATACATCAGATATTAATCCATACAAAAACTGAACCGTAATTAAATAGTCTATTGTGAATGCCTGCATATCTATGCAAATGATTTTTTTATAACTGAACCACACACAAACAATTATGGAAACTGATCCGCATTGAAACATCCGAAAGTTGACTTTGATACACCCACGAACATTTAATGCTTCACAATCGAACGACTTGTAATTTATGTTTCAACTTAGCCCGAAATACTTATTTTATGAGTGCAATTTACGACGACGTAAACATAATTTAAAAAAGACAATACACGAATTTCACCCTGTCTCTGCATATATTTTAATTCAATAAAATATAAAGCCGACTCCATAGTTGGATACCGCCGTGGAGGACTTTCGAGTGTTCGACGATGGCCGATAAACATATTTCGGCGCGGTGCTCTTGACGCAGATGGAGTGAACTAACGGAGCTTTCCTAAACCCAATTGTTTTGAACTATTAATTGTGCTGATAGCACCAAGAACAATACACACACTAAGTAACAATGAAACCGGAAAATTCCTTTACATTTACAAAATGTATCTCCATTGACCGTTCTCACTCCATATGTTATACTAATTTCACGGTAACATC
>LD699455.1:4328909-4344609 GCA_003118335.3 Papilio memnon
GTTTATGCAGCTAACATTCTGTAATAGTAAAGTCTAAAAACTAAACATTTCCAAATTCACTGTTGCATTCTGGTAGGTTTTCATTCGTGAGTACTGTTTTTTTATATTTAAAAAAAAAACAATTCTCATTATCGAGGTAGTAGGTATCTGGGATTATTTTGCGATAGTCTACTTCTTCTTCTTATACTCAGCCATATGAAGCCTACTGCTGGGCGTAGATCTCACCTAAAGATCGCAAAGATGATAGATCCTGTGCCTCTCGCATCCAGGATACTCCTGCAACCTTGACCAGATCATCATTCCATCTTGCGGGCGGTCTACTCTCGCTGCGTCGATACGTGGCTACTGCCGTATTTAATTTATAATAAGCGCAGTAAATAATGTAGAACCATTGCTGTATTGCTAACTTTGTAAAGCGACGACATAACTTCCTTGCTTGATTATATCAATTCACACTTAAGTGAATCGTTTTACGAGCTTAAGGCTCTAAAGATTGGGTTTTCGTTTCATTTCTTCGTTTAATTTAATCATCGCTAAGTAATTGCGATTTAAACGCATTATCAGTATGAATTGTTACGTTTGTGTGTTTAGCAAACGAGTGTTGTATATGTCTTAAGATTAGTATGGTTGAATGATTCGGTTTCGCGGGCGGAAACGGGCGCGCCCACGCGCAGGCGCAGGTCAGAGCAGTGACCCCGGAGCTAACCCGCGCCGCCCGTCCGCCGCGGCTCGGCTCGCGTCTCTCGCAGATCTCATTGTTCCACCTCGGAGCGAGCGCTAGCAGGTAACTGGATGTCAGCCTCCACATTAACAGGTTCATACAGATGGCCGCGCATGATTTATACGGTTATTATCACGATCGTGATTTAAGATAATAGGTCTATTTATCGCTTTTATATTTCTTGTAAGTTTAGCCGCGGTAGACGGCACGCCGAATGTGAACAACGAATGGCGCTTCGATTGAGAGCTTTCGTTGATGAATGTTCTCGCATTTAAGTGGACCCATTCGTATGGCCCAATTGAACAAATTACCTTTTAGCTTGATTGATTATTATTGTTTCTATTAAAATATTTCGACTTATTGTTATAATGGTGTTGATATCTTTTATATTGTCGTTATGTCAGCATCACATTTTAAATGTGAAATTTAACTTTGTTTTTATTTATTACACATTCCATGAAAACATCCTCTTTAGAAAAGACAAAGTAGAGGGGTTTACTGGAGTTTGGCCGTCAGCTGAGTTCGAGTTCATACAATAATTTACCACACAATTAAAGATGTTGTGATAATCGACTGAAGCATCGTAATCATGTATCTTGGTTAGAGAATTTATTTGGCTGTCCGATATCTCTTACCGCGTATTCAAACTGATTGTATCTCTAAGCCGTGTTAAGTCTTAACGACTTTGCATTAAGACAACATTAACATTAATTCACCAACACTAATGTACCCTAGGTGGTGAACGTCTTCTGATTTTATCAAACAAACATCGCCGCAGGCCATTGGACTCTATTAAAAATATAAGTTCTGATCTATAACCTTACGTGTTAATTCTATCGAAACGTGTATACAATGTAATATGTCACACAAATATGAAAAATCATTGATGGAACCTAAAAATAAATCAACAACTTTAGACTTTCACACTATACGTTTTAATCTGAATATCTCCAACTCTAAAGACCTTTATTCAAAATCTGAACTGCCTATAGATACATTTATAAAAATAAAATATGAAGCAGATCATTGTTATAATAGCATAATTTAAAACTAATTTAAAACCTCAACTTATGTTTGTTGCAAACCTAATTAGTCAAAAAAATCACGTTACTCTGTGAGGCGCGATATGAACTTTAAATGAACGTAGATAATTAGAAACAGCAATAAGGCAGAACGCCCATCACCTCACAAATTACACCTGCGTTACTAATTATGTCGGACACGGATATTTCTTCTCGGTCTCACGAGTCATTCTTTACCTCTAACCGTGTTAAAATTGTATTTATTGCCACCATCTGTCACCGGCATAATGACTACCGTGGAAGAAACCGAGCCGGCGCATCGCATCGCGATCATATCAATTGCTGTGTTTGAGAAAGTACAGCTTAATGATCGTACCGCCAGAAACAACAATACGACATAGACTCGCTAAACTTTTTTAAACATTAAATTATTTAACTTTAAATAATAAAGCGTAATTATTAGTTAATTAATTATAAATATACTATCGTAAATATACCGGCAACGCATCTGCAGTTCCTCTGGTGTTGCGGATGTCCATGGGCGTCGATGACCATATCCGTGTCCCCGCCGCTCGTTTGCCCCCCTTCTCTTATAAAAAAAAATCGTCAATCACGCTTTATTAGCGTTAACTGTAGTAAAAAAATACGTGGCAATTTCACATGTTTAGTTCTATACACGTTCAAATATTACTTTATCTATGAATTAGTGGTCAAAGAAAGTAAATTGTTTAACTAAAAGATTAAGATTAAGTAAATGGTAAAAGTAACGTTTTTAGCATTACTGACAAACATAATTATGCAGATGGATTTATATAGAAGTGATAAAAGCTCTGTCCACCGCTACGGGATACAGTCGTGAGTCCATAAAAATGTTTCGAATACCTATACTGAAAGAAGTTCCAACAATAAAAGTAAGAGATGACGAAAAAATAACAATTTCTCACGTCGTGTAATGATTCATTATGCAATCAGGATACAAGGTAAACAATGCATACCAGCGTTTACGCAGAAACATTTTCGAGCGACACAAAAATTGTCCGAGCAAAAGTTACGTGGCAACTCGCGGCATGTAAGCGAGGTATTACAATCTATATTTTCATATAAGCTTCAACCCTGATCTTGATTTATGTATGTGAGCTTTAAGCCAGCTGTATTATTAACAAGCTGTAAATCACCGATCGGAATTAGGATCGTGGTGAATCGCCAACACGATATTTGTTGACGGAGGCTTACAGACTCGGGTGTCGGAGTAACCTTTCCTCTTCAAAAATTTATCACTTTCATTTAGTAATCAATGACGCAACTCTTTCATAGTAATAAATACTCCTCGTGTTTTCTCAAGTTGACAGTCTTTCCCGCGTACGACGATCTTATGTTTTCGTAGTTAACATGAAGGAAGTTATTTGCAATTTCAATTATAAACATATTTTATAGGTCGGGTACCTTAGAGGAACTTCGGGCGATTTGGTATCAACGACAATAATTAAAAAATAATATTAGTAACTTTTTTACTGCCAAAAATCAATCTTGCATACTTATACTTCAGAGTTTGCTTAATACATTTTTGGAGAAAATATTTTCTCAGAATTAACTGCGAGTCTGTGAGAAATCTACCCCGGAAAATCTTTTCAGCTGGGTTCATCTTCAAGTCTTTGAGTATCTACCCCGGGATCTTTTCAGCAGGGTTCAACTGCAAGGCACTGAGTAATCTACCATGGGATGTAGTCAGCAGGGTTCAACTGTAAGTCTCTGAGTAAACTACTATGGGATCTTTTCAGCAGGGTTCAACTTCACTAGTCTTTCAACAAGTCTGAGAAATCAACCCTAGAAATCTTTTCAAATGAGAATCAACTCAAGTCCCTACTATGAACTCGGAACAAAAAAACTATCGCCCTTATGCGTGTTGCTTTATTGTTTCTGGCTAAGTTAACTGAGATTGTTTTTTTTATAATTTTATTTGTTTTAAATCGTTTGAGATTAATATGAGTACAAGTTGATATAACATTTAATACAAGTCATTGTCATTTCCGTGCCGTAGCTCCCCTTCTTACCTGTCGTACTGCGCCATCACTTCAAAACAATATGTAAGTGAGCTACAGTTGTTTATTTCCTTCAGTAACATCATGAATTATGAAATGAGGAAACGACCATGTTTATTACGTTTCTTGGACATATTTAATATATTCAGCAATGTAAGTGACCTGATAATTGTTTACGTCGTAAGCCTTGGACAGGAAACAGGGGAAAAAAATAAAGGAACGCTTTGTGTGATGTTTTACGTTTGCACAACAACGATTTATTGTTGAAGTAGAATATTTTTGTAGAGATATTGGTTTAGTTTGTAGAACATTTTATTAATGAAAAATTTGTATGATTTGTGATAAGAAAGTAGAATGCGATCTATTTGAAAGAAAAGTCTACATAGGATTGACTAACTTTAAACACAGTCAGTTGTACTGAGAATACTAAAATATAAATAAACATTGACAAATCACTCCAAGGTAATAATGATTACTCGTTGACTGAAACTGTGGTCGTTTTTATCAGTAGGTACTTACTTCAAGGCGTTTGGTTTGCGTTAGCAGACGAATTTTCGTAAAATCTCATGGAGAAGGCAATCAATAAGCGTGAATCTAATAAGTCTATAATGTAAATAAGGTAGGCAAGATAGTGATTGCCTTTAGGGCGGTATTCACACAGTGATAGAGGAATATCATGGGTGTTGTATATGTTGTGTGTAGGCAAGACGCTGCACGAAACCGCACTGCGCAGAGCAACGCGAGTGCGCAGTCGTGCACTGGGCGCAGTTCATTATCGCGTGATGCATTTGCACCCAGCACCGCCGCCTGACATCGCTCGCACTCTCGTAGATAAGTTTTGGAACAAGTAAATCAATGTCGTATACACATTTAAAGCTTTCCTCATAATCATACTACATGATGAAGTGAGAAGAGTACTTACAATGACTTGATTTATTATTGCTTTCGATTTACTTAAATTTGACTTAACATTTGCGTATTTAATAAACTAATGGTTTATGGACGGGATAACCATTTTTGTGCAATTATTTGGTTCTTCTTAAAAGGCAGACAATTTATCTATCACCTATAAGAAGAAACAAGCATATGTGACAAAAATAAGTTATACAGGAATGAGGCATGTTTGTCCCGTAGCAATTAAAATAAAAATTAAATGAAATCCTAAGCTAAATAAGACATGTTATCTTATTGTTTTAAGTTGAATTTTGCTTCAAACATTGCCAAATCCAGTAGGCGACTATAAATGTGTTTAAGCTTTCTGGTCACTCCATAGTTTACAGCTAAAATGATTTGGATAAGGCAATAAATTTCAACCTCGCGTCGGTCGCACTCGCACCGAAACTACACGGTTTGATAAGATTATGGTGACAAAGCGACGGAGTTATCCACTGTTTCCACCGGGCAACGGGCGAAGGTACTTGCACAGTCTCGGTGAAAACGGACGCCATTTGTGAACAAGACAGGATCTCGGATTTCTTAAACTAGCACCTCCCACGTGGTGTCTTGTGCCTTGTGCCCTTAACCTTTCGTGCGGCCGTATCGCAGTTCGTACGCCTTATAATGTGATCGCCATACAGGCGCGCACGGCTCCGGCTTTTGTCTAAATTTGGTGCAATAGCTTCCAAAGGACAATTAAGGAAAAATGTTCTGTACCCTTATACAATGCCTCTGGCTATTTAAATCTACGTAATAATCTTCTACTTAATTGGATTTGCTGTTCTCTAAATATATGAAGGTATATCTTTATACTAATTACGGTTTTCGTTTAATTAATGTTCCTTTGTAACATTTATTAAATTAATAAAGTATAAAAATGAGATGATGTAAACAAAAATTGAGCAAAAAACTTTGTAACTTTGCCCATGCAATTACTGTGAGGCCCTCATCACATTAATTGCCGAGTTAACTTCACTCATCTACACCGTAAATTAAAATATCGTTGCTTAATGAGGACGATTCCAATTCTTAAAAATAAACATGTTATCACTATTAATTATATAACAAAAATAATAATATAAAATGTAATTTGAAACATGTTTATAGACACAACAACACTCCCTGTGTTAGCAAATTTCGATTGATAAATTGTAGCGAGTGGTACACGATTGTCTAAGTTGAAACTTATTGGAGTAAATTTAAATTAAGCGGTGTTGTGTTATCGGCACAATCCGCGCGCACCTGCGAACAGCGCCACTACGCCGGTTGCACACACACAAGAAAGCTAACCAGAACCGTAGTAAAGCGATACGCATGTAACTAAAGTTCACTTTAGAGTTAAAGCTTGCTTCATATAAGAGCTGAAATCACAACATGAACCTGCTAAACGGTTTGCCGGAACGAACTAAATCTATGTCAGTTCCATATCAAACTTCTCTTCGCTTCAGTTCCGGGTCGCTTTTGCGATTATGTGCTACAAGCGTAAAGCCACCGCCGACGCTCTTTCAAAAAACACTCACGTGCATTGTGTACATTGTGTAAGTATATTTTGACCAATCAAGGCACACAACATAGAACACAAACCGACCATTTATACATTTTTAAAGATTTCACGATACTACGACCCATTGTTTAGTTTATTCTTGGAACTCTTTAGACACATCCTACGCCATTTATTTTATTGTATTATAAATAAATTTTTATTGTTAAAGGTGAAATGCATTCTTAAATTGACATCTACAATAGCAATTCAATCGTCACAACTTAGTGGATAATGCACAGAATATTATGCATATTATTTTATTATCCGAATGACATTTTTGTTTGTATCAATACAGTGATAGCTTTACCTATATTTTTTTAAGTAAGATATATTTTAATGACTAAGTAATCTGTAAATGTATTATTTAAAGAAAGGAAAGCTATAAAACATAATACGCAAAAAACTTGTCCCATGTAACATAAGCTTTAGTGAAAATAAGCATCGTCTTTCCGGAAACAATATTCTACTGCAATACGATATTGGCGTCGTAAAACCGATACAATAGCGTATCTCAATTTTAAAACATCGCATCTAGACCGTTCTTCGTATTCGTCGTTAGCACTAAGAATATTTTAAATCTATAACTCGACTGTTAGTTCCGTTGTCGTTGTATAGATGCATTGTTTATCGAAATGTTTCTCTTTGTAACAATACGTTTCCACTGCTGATGATGACGATGACAAAGAGTTTATGTACCTATATGTGTTTGGACAGTGGAAGTACACGATACAGAGCAGGAGCAATAAAATAACATGTCTTTCTATACAGGAAATACACCACCATAAAGTGTGTTTCTAGATGTCAATAAAATAATCAATATAAACAATGCGTAGTGCAGATATGGAATATTTAGTTTATCCATGTCGAGTATCCCACGCCATTGGATTCAATTATAAAGGAAAAGCAGATAGGTCGGCGCTCGAGTGGTCCGCTCGTGACCCGTAAATTGGAACAGTCCGTCGCACTCCCCTGTCGCGGCTCGAGGCCCTTCGCCCCTCGCCCCGCACCGTGTGCCCCAGCCCTAACGGCACTCACATCGGCATATCTACACTGCACTCCTGTTATTGCCTCTCACGCACCGCCGAATTTATAGTGAAACAAGTGCGTTTGTTCCTATTGCGGAATTAGAACATGGAACTTTCTATTTTGCATTCAATTCAATGCAACTTGTTCGTGTATCAAAGCAATAGCAATATTCAACACAACTCCTTGTAAATACTATCGCTCAAATAACAACTGGCTAACACATTAGATGTTATTTAAATTAATTACGCATTAGCCGCTTTGGTTTCATAACATGAAACAAAAATGTAACAAAGGTATTGTACATCGTATTATCTCGCCGCTTACTAAACTGGGTACTGGTACTGGTGCACGAAAGTAGGTTTTGTTACTAAGCTATCGGGTAGCGTTAACAGGTGTGCACTCCATATTTGGGTCATAATGTCTAACAAACAATAGACCGGCCATCTAAACGTGCAGTTGTTGCCTTAACTGAACCTCAAATCATATCCATTCTCTTAATAAGCAAGCGTAAGTCGGAATTAAAGCTCGAGACTTTTGAAGGTGCATTTCTTATGGAAAACAACTAAATCTTTCGCACTTTAAATAAATAGTTTTAATAACACTTTGTAGATTTTTCAACAATACAAACCTTTAAAAATGTTTTGCATATATGTGTGTATTGTAAAATAAAGCATTTAATAGACATTGCCGATTTTTAATTCAAACTTCATACAAAAATGTTTTGTGAGTATGTACTATAATAATTTGTTAATGAAATCCTTTCGAAACATTTTAGCTTTGCAAGTAAAAATTAAAGTTTTCTTTACCCTCGTTAAATAAAACGTTGTCTATCCTGTACACAAAAAAGGTGTTTAAATACAAAAGTAATCATGCGGTTTTACTGCGAAGTCAACAGAGTGTATAAAGTCTAAAAGGGGTACTTAACTGTAACTAAACATTATATTACTGTTTAAGAATTATGATTGCTTTAATTACAGTGGGTACAGTCGGCCGGTTGGTGTGCATATTTCTTAGATAATTTTCCAGGTACGTAAAGAATGTTCTATTATACGAGAATGTCATAGGTCTGTTTAGTAAGAAGCGTAAGATGGAAGGTATGCGCGCGTACGCTCGCCCATAATTTTATTCTTAACTTTAATCGCTACGAAAACCGTTTACTTAACATCCAGACAGTTTGTAAGTGATTGTAAGCTAAGGGGACGTACATTGGAATTCTATATCATAAAATTGTACACATAATAACATATTAACGAATAGTTATCATAAATGTATTGTAACCAATTTCAATCACATAAATTTTGACTGCATTAAATTTGTATTATGATCGACAAAAGCTCCACACCTTTTAAGAAACTTACTTCAACTTAAGAATTATCCATAAATGTATTTTTTTTTTAAAGAAACGAAGAGCGTAAACAATGTTTTATCCAGTATTTATAATTGGTTTTAAGTGTAAGTGTGGAGAAATAAAAAGCTCTAAGTTGAGGGCACACCTAGCGGACTCCCGCAGCGGCGGCGGCGAGCGGCGAGCGGCGAGCGGCGCGGCGGCGCGTGCCCTACGGCAATTATTTATCTGCACTACGCAACGTTACCATTATTAATTGTGTGTATACGTCCGTAGTAATTTTAATATGTTAACACGTTTATTACGACGGTAGCCGCATAATTTTAACATTTAACATTTAAGTGAGCAGGTCAGGGAAAATAACTGCTTGTTGATTCTGTGTTTTCGAATCGTGTAAGCACAAATTGTGTTGACTTTTAATATAGAAGCAGTCATAACAAAGCATAATTTCTATAAAAGATTTTATTAATGTTCTGCACATTTGAACTAATTTATATTTGTTAGAAGTGTATAAAAACTTCAAACGAAAACAGAGTTACGATGTCTGGTTTTCTTTTTAGTCCTACTTAGAACTATGAAGTCATAATTTCAAAGCAAACGCTTATAATAACTTCAACTCTGCAATCGCCAGGACTTCGAACAAAACCTAATGCTACCAATCTCAAATCATTTTTTCTAAGTCAAAGCGGCAAATAAAAACAGAGCTCACCTGTTGCGAATGATTGCTGGCGCATATAAACACCCGCATGTATCTCCGATAAGGGATCAAAACGCGCAGATGTGTTATCCGTGACTAAGGTATAACAACTCAATACCAGCGAATGCTAAGTTATCGGACGAAAACAATGTTGACGTAGCACGGTTTATATAATACAACTAACTTATGTTTTAAGCTACGATCTCTAGTTACCAAAGGCTAAGCAGTAGAGGTCACGGTTTTCTATTTATAATGCTTTTTAAACATCTATAAAAATACTCTAATATTTTTTGTTTTTTTTTTAATTTGATGTTTAAACGTGACGACCGATTTCCTAATGTGGGTGTATGTTTTTTAGATTAAGTAATTGCAGAGATCATTGTACCTATAATAAAATATATGCATATGTTATTATGAACTGTCTGTCTGTCTCTTAATTATGTTATCATTGAATGACGAGGTACCCGATGGTTCGGATTCATAAATATTTAAATAAGGTACGAGTACACGTTTATCGAAGCCGTCAAGTTGTTCGCGGAAAGCGGCGGGCGTGGCGCGCGCTCGCGAGGCCATTGTTCCCGCGAGCAGCTCCACAGCCAGCAACCCCCCCCCCGCACCGACACATTAATGCTGTCAACAATCGCCACATATTTTATTTCCGGGCCACAAAGTCGTTCAACAATATCAATAAAAATTCCTTTACTTTCATTGTCCATCACGTCGCGGATTTCAAAAATCATTACAACAAAATTAAACGGCGATATCAAACTAATTGAAGGTAGATATTACTCAAAGCATATTGTTGAAGGTGAATATTGTCAAAATAAGGGATCGTTATTTATGGAAGTCAAAGTCCGAGTAATAAATGAATCGACGCAATAAAAAATTATTCACCTCGTCAACTTTCCCAACATCTTGAAATATGAATGATTTAAGGCTGTTGCTTCAACGACTGTGTCCTTGTGCAATTATGGAAACTAATACTAGCTTAACAATCATCACGCCCATACAAAACGATCACAAAAATACGTTAAAACAAACTAAAAATAGTGAAAACACCCTTATCAGAGACGTCTAACACTCACGTCAAAGATTATCCGGTAAGAGACAGTCGGATAACAACACTCCTTTAATTTCTAAGTTTATAAGTATCCGATATAAAAATTCGTCTTTACATCAATTATCATAAATCCATAGGAAACCTTTGATTATACTAAACTTAACTAACGTGCATACATAACACTTTTGAATGCCTTAATTTATAGATGCCAAACCAATACTGAATTGCGATAAAAATGAAGGCTATCAAAAAATAACGATTTACAATCAAAAACTTAATTTCGTAAAAAAATATGATTACGTTGTTAAATATCATTGTTCAAATCAGCATGAAACAAAAAACCGCTCTAATTGTGTCGGTCGAATGCGAACCAGTCAAATCATTGAAATTGGTAACGATGTGATTTATGCAAATCGATAGTTTGACGTCGGATTTAAACTGTGAGGCACGTTGCGCCGCGGGCGACGTCGGCCGGCGGCGAGGCGCTTCGCAGGACACGCCGGGTTATCGCATCCATCTCGTGTCGGAGGCACTGCACGACACACCCGCGCGACTCGCCCGCGTCCGCCACTGCCGATCTAGCTCCGACACGCGTCAACAGTCAACACTACCTGAACATGTACATCGTTCCACTTTACACGAACGGTGTTCTATGACCCCTGTTCTTAGCATTAAGACACGTGTCATTCGATTGTTTATTTTACAATCGTAGTAATCAAAGATTGGTATCAACGTTTGGTTACACATGTTACAAAGCCACTGCTGATTGTAGATTTTGAAACCGCCTATTAATAGTTGACACTCAAAAAGCTTTTGAGTGTCAAGGACTGGACCTAGGATGTTATGAAACGTGCATGTACATATATGTATTCCATTTAATTTTTCAAGTAACTGATCGAAAATTAAGATTAAGATCAGACCGCAAATTTAAATCAGACCACGAAATTTAATTATTCTGTTACCGCTCATAACCAAGGTGTTAGCGTTTACGAAATATTACGAACTCGTTCAAGGCCAGGCCATTACAATAAATGTAATGACACTTGACCGTGTATTGTAATACGTCTCGCTTGCATATCTGTCTTTGAACTAGAAGTATCATATATTTAAGAAACAGTCCGCCACTTATATTGACAATGCCAACTTGAGCAAGAACAACACTCGAAGCGATGAAAGAAGACAGTCGCATCTTAAAATGCCACCACGTCAGCTCACATAAGTATTGTTGCCTTAGTCCCACTTGGAACTGTTTGAGAGTCATCGAACCGATACCATCACAAGTTTAATATTCAGTTGCAACTTGCGATGAACACCTACAGCCCTTATGCTTACCACTTTAACTGAATTCTAGCAGAACTAAGCATTAACATATTATACATAACCATATAAGTTGCTCCATCCGTCTAGTTACTATAATAGACACCTTTCTCGGTTTTTCGATTTCAAATATCCCATTTTTTATAGTTTATACTCAATATAGATAATACGTCAAACGAATATGCGGGTCACCTGATAAGAGATCATCACCGGACATTAGCGCGCGTAACAGTCGCACCGGCCACAGTTGCAGATGTGTTGACAATCCACAACACATACATAGAAAATGTGAAGATATCAATAAAACGGACGTATAGTAACTTTTACCAAAAAAGTAAAAATCAAGACACGCTTTCATCCCTATTAGGGGAAGCCACATTCAATACTGTGACAAACCTAAATGAATTAATTAATTGAATCTGATCAAAAAACTAAACACATGAAAGGTTATATTCCTACTATGGTAATTTTCGTTTAATTTTAAACAAACGAACTAAAAAGTTTTCCACAATATATTGAAGATGTCAATACTCACATATTAGAGGTTGAGCTGACAGTAACGTGGCCTCGCTTGCTTAATTGAGCGCTACTTGGACTCTGACGTCTGTTCGGATATGCCACCACCTTGACATGCCATCAGTTGACTCTTTTTGTGTTCGTATCCCCAGATTAAACCTGACTAACGCAAGTCCCAGCAACGTTCACCTATGAACTTTTAATATTACCACGATATTACACACTCGCTTAACTTCTATATTATATTAATATTTTTATGCAATAGATGTCACTAGCGAACTTTAAATTAATCGATCCTGTGATTCATACGAACATAAACCTCAATATGAGGTCAAAATAAAACATTAATTTTGTCTCTTTAAGTTTTGAAGTTCTTTAGGGGACATATTATCGTTTATTGTAATTTTTTGCATAAAAGCCAATTCTCAAATGTGGAAATATACACAATTTATAATCAGTAAATCTGATTGCGAAGTGACAACAATATCCTAATCAAATCTATCAGATGTTATTCAAACTGTACAAAAATGTAGTTAGTTTTGTAATATATGTCGCAACATTTGCCACCTTACAAATGATTTAAACGAGCTTCGTTTACAACTGTTTGACAACACGCCGACGACAAGTTCTAGGCAGCGCCTCACTTGCGCCATTGCGTCACAAGTGCAAACAAATATCAACATCAGTGTTTTTTTCTTTTTTTTTTAATACATATGTGTTTCTCTTAGATATTTCAATATGCAGAATAATTGTATAAATTTTGAAAAATATAGTATAATAGAAAAAAAATCTGATTTAACACTGAACTGATAATAGATAATTTAAAAGGCTCGACATCCTTGCCGTTGATTAATTAATTAAAATTAATTCGTAAATTATTTTTTTATGTGTTGGAATATCTCATCGTTGGTAAGATATTAAATTTCAATAATCTATAACGGCGCAAGGGTATAACGATTGTATTGTCCATGTGCGATGTAAAGGGCACGAGTTGTAATCACGAGACATGGTTGATACGAGCGAGCACAATGCGATGCGAGTGCGGCGTGTGATGGAGAGCCGGGCGCCGCCGCCGAGTCGGGCCAGGCTGCACCGCGTGTCTCTCCTATCGCTTTCACGTCGCGGTTATCGCCGCCACGATAATCTGCATAGTGCGAACCGTTATTGAAAGCCACGGTACTAGTTTGTGCGTGAAGGCTACAATAGCGGCATTTTAATCTGATATTTATTGACCGAGAGATAGAATGAGGCTACGCTGTGAGCTGACCTGAAATCTGGAGCTAATATGTGTAAATAATGACACGGTGACCGATGCGCCTCACGAGCGATACTCTCGCCGCAGTCGCCGCGCCACGGCAACAATGTGCCCTGTACAGGTTCCGAATTGAGGTGAGCCGTTTGCTCCATTTTAAATTATAAGCTTTTAAGTCGTTGCTATTGTTGCTATACTCGAAAGGTTTTAACAACGGTTTAAAACTTGAGCTTCGATGCTTTAATGTGTCTCATGTGAAAGCTTTTTCATTATAATCAGTAGAGTAAAACATTTTTAATTTGAAATCGTTATTTAGTTAATATTTATGAACTAGGACTGACATCTGTAAGCTGCAACCCAGGGGGGTGGGTAAAGATCACGGATTTTCATTTAGCGTCGTCTTTTCAGTGAAACTCTAAAAACTTAGTGGCATAAGCTGCTTGAACATTTCCTTGAATCGATGTTATAAAAATAAATTGACAGTCAAAACATACAAAGGCCAGCAGTAGGCGTGTACTGGTGTACGGTGGTGGGCCTCTGCAGGACGCGCCCATATCACGATCAATTTCGGCTTCGCACAGATTATCTCATGATCGGAGCAATTTCTCTCCGCTCTTGGTATTGATAAGATCTCAACATCAACGGTTCGCATCATTCTGCATAATTATTAATCCCAAGATAAAATTCATGAATTGTCTGCTTTAATATGAAAAATTAAACAGACAAGTACTAACAATATGTCCTGTTTGTACTTATTAATTACCTGTTTTTATTAAAATCATGAGACGTAAAATCTTTTTTTGTCTTCAATGTAAGTACTGTCATGGACTAATGTTATATAGAAACAAAAAAGCATATCGTGCGTAAATAATTCATCCTTCACACCGAGTACTACAAATAAATACTTTTTATAATAACATAAAATGTGCTATCTTTTAAATCCTATGATGCGTAACATACCCTATGAAGAAATGCATAGATATATGTCCACAACTAAACCTTACATATAATTCTACAGACATATAATAAAGTTCAAAGTGAAATATAATAGTTTTATTGTTGTAAATGTGGAGAAGTCGAGCAAAGTAGACAACAAACAACGCAATCAGAAACAATTTTCTATTAGTAACTATTTCTCGTTGGACATATTCCGACAACAAACACGATCGTCCCGAGTGGCCGAGTGCCGTGGGAATGCCCCAGCCGAGTAACGGACGGACGGACAAATGATGTTGGCCGATCTATTGCCTGTAATTGATGACGACCATTGTACTGTGCTTTTGAAAGAGCCACGAATGTTTGTCTTCGTTCTGTTACCTTCTGTTTGTTTGTGCCATTGTTGATCGGCGATTCAGTGCCTTAATCGGTGGGCCATTATCGAATAAAATGCTCGACTCGAAACATTTTATTCCCATTCCATCACTGAGAGCGTACAGTTCGTGATTGCAGGTGCCGTTAATTCACTTGACATTGTGAGTCCCTTGTCACTTCTATAGAAAGCTATGATAAATGAATTTATTTGTTTATTACTAACACAGACAGTGAACTAAATGAAAGTCACATTTTATTTTGGTTTGCCTCTTAAAGAGGCTGCAGTTTTAATAGTTGAACTACAGGAGTCGCAATGTTTAGGACAACCTTTTGGGCACATGGGAAAATTTGTGTGATAAATAACTACAATACATACACATAAATCCTATATTTACTTATTGATAACAATTTATATCACGATTATATGTTTGTGTTGACACACGATTATTATGCAATAATAAATACAGATTGAAAATGATTCAGTTTGTACAGTTACAGAATTATAAGCATATACGAATTTATTTCAATTAGCAGTTCGATTCTTATTTAGCGATACGATCTGTTTAAAGGCAAAAGTTATAAGGTACGAAGCCCGGGGCCGAGCGGGCATCGGTCATTAATTCCGCCTCTGTAAATATTGCCTCCTTCTGCGATTGTTTTACGATTTACCGCATCTCGGCTGCCTTCTTCATTTTTTCCTTAACCACGTACATTATCAATTTTAGTTTTATTATGTAACTCCATACATATTACTTATTTTTTATTATCCAGTTTATGTTAAATTATCCTTTACTTTACATATCTATACAAATATAATAAAGCGTAAACATACACTTCTTTGTTGCCTAAGATGTCAGCATTTACAGCATACTTTTGAATAATTATTTTTTACATAAAAAGCCCTACACTTACGTC
>LD699455.1:4346291-4373669 GCA_003118335.3 Papilio memnon
ATAGGATCATGACGGGTAGAACATGAAATGATAGCAATAATACGACAAAAAAAATCAAAATTATTTATTAAAACTATACAATTATCACTTTGTTATCACATATTATTTTTATTAATTTCATTAATGTTTTAGGCCAGAAAATCGTTATGACGTAAAACAAATACAGAACTTTTGTATTTAATTAAAACTATTACTTTACACTAGTATTGTATATTTTTAAGACTGCGTAATAGAAAAATTGTTAACATTCAATTAAAATTGATCATGATTAGAAAACAATTTCATTTTTTACATTATTAATTTTTTTTAGTGGTCATTAAATTTGAATGAAATGATCAAATTATTGTTTGTTTAAAAACTACACAAAATGGCACTGGAGAAATACTATTGTTTTATTATGCTAAGTTCCAGATCTATTTGAGTATTTAGGGACTAAACATAAATCATGCTCGTATGATAAAAAAAAAAACATACAGACGACTTGAGTACCTCCTTCTTTTGGGAAGTCGGTCAAAAATATCACTCATTTAAACTTAAAGTAGAAAGTATATTGCATTTAAGAGGTCGGAATTTGTACAAATGTTTACCAATCTACAGTTCTTCATGTAATGATTTCTTTGTAGATGCTTGGAGGAAATTCTTAAAATCTTTTCTAGAGCGGACATGCGCCGCGCACACCTCCACCAGCCGCAGAAACTCGCCCACGTCGAAGGAATAGTTAGTAAATTTAGCATGAGACGCACCACCCGGCCCGTGACCCTGAAAATATTATTTAAAACTCATTTTTAACAGTATAGAGTCCGCTATAACATTTATTGCTACAGAAGACACACATCAAGTGGAAGTTACTTCATTACTCTACAGTTACACACATCATCACACAATCTACTAGTTACCCATTCCGAGACCTTTCTTATAAGGAAAGTAAAGAAAGGAGAGATGGATTTATCAGAATAGAAGACGTATAGGTGTTCCATTCGCTTCGTTCGTAAACTAAAAGCTTAAGAGTTATCTTCAAAATAGTAATACATAACATCCATACCTTGTCCTGTTGGATAAGTTTATCCTTTTTCTCCCAAGTGACATATTTCAAGCCCCGAAGTCTGGCTAGATCTGAGTAACAGTTAGGATCCTCGCAGTTGTATCTGAAGCAGGTTAATTATATATACATAGAGAGAGTATAAACAGTGGTAGAGCCAGCTTTAACATCTTAGCACGAATGGGTCGGCTCGCCCGGTGCAGTACCACGACCACACAAAAGACAGGCGAGAAGCGGGAGCAATTCCGCGTTTCGTCTGATTAGTGTGGTGCTGGAGGCTCAGCTTTAGTCCCTTTCCCGTTCCACCCTTTTCTTATAAGGAAAGGGTTGGATGGGAAAGTGGATTTGACGGTGGACGAGACATATAGAAAGGGGAAATATCCTCTTGATGTGAGTCTCCTCCTCCGTCGATTCAGGGTAGGCAACGCATCTGCAATTGCGGATGTCTATGGTCAGCGGTCGCTTCGTCATTTCGGCGGATTTAGGTGGCCGCTTGCTCGTTTGCCACCTTATTGTATAAAAAAAAATTAACTACATAAAGTAAAAAGTATGACTGAATTACCAGCATATTAAATAAATAAAATTTATCTACACAAAACAAAATTATATATTTTGGCAACCCTAAATGAAACCCTTGTTATAACTTTCATTTTGTTTACTTTGAAATTACGATGCGAGACATTGTAGTCTTATTTCTATGATGTACATACATAAAAAAAAAATTAGACTTACACTTCAAACACAGCAGCCCAGTCAGGTAAGAAAAGAAGATGTGTTAATCCAGCACCATGCATTCCAATAAACACATCCGTATTATGCGTTATCTCCAACTGTTCTTTAAATGGTACTGTCCTGTCATACACAACACGCTGCACATGGTAACCTTTCACTTTGAGCAACGCTTCAACTATCTCCTTCTCATTCAGTATACCTCTATATGTTGTTCCTCGAGATAATAATGTCACTCTTATCTTATCATTGCTTCGGATTTCAGGTTCAATCGCTAGAGAATGCAATACATGTTTAGAAAATGCATGGAACAAACCGCTTCTTTCGCAACCATATATCTGAAACAAATAAAATGAGTGTATTCGTAATAGATACTAAAACGTAATTCGAATTATGAAACATTAACTTAAGCTTGTAACTTCATCTGCACAGAATTAAAAAGAATGTAGTATAATAATAAATATAGTCTATGGTAGTTTCTCAGTGATAATGTAGCTTTCTACTGAGTAAAGAGTATTTAATGTTGATCCAGCAGTTTTTGAGTTTATTTGTTACATACAAAACTACAAATCTTTCCTCTTTATAATATTAGTATAGTTAAAATCATGTATTACTTACCAAGGGTGTGTTATAATATAAGCCAAATATCATTCTAGGCAAAAGGGGAAAGACAACATTTCTAAAGCATGCTATTTTTCCTCTAAATTTTTTCAAATCCCAGATCTTATTTGATGTGAATGCTTTGAATGCATCTTTGAAAGCGGAATCATAAGTAAAAGTCTCCCAAATAAGAATTTGGTTGTCTTTCGTGAAAGTGGACGGATGTGTGGAATTGACGTGAAGTGACGCGTAAAGGTTGAAGAAGTCACAGAAGTGATGATACATGTTCACAGCTGAAATTACGACAAACATACCTTACATTCACAAATATACATATGGCAACACAACATGCAACATGCTTAAATATCTTTGCAAACACTAACATACTAAAACTGTCTAGTTTTATTAATATAGGGTGCACTTACTAGCATCCAACTTCATTATATATGTTGGTTTGTCAATAACAATATCACATTTTTCATCAAATATTGGTCTATATGGAGTTTTTACAAAATTCACCATTTCTGGAGCCCATGATTGTAAAGCACTCATATGTTCTGCTTCAGTTTTGAGCCTTTCTTCATAGTAATTACAATAACCACCTGAAGTTTATTAAATAACAAAAGATTATTTTTTATTATTTAAAGTAACTATTTATCAAAATTTCTTTAATAGACATTGGCGCTCAGAGCATAACAATCATAACTTTATTTCTTTTAATAAAATATATTTTGGTGACTGAAATCTAACTGCTGTGCAGTGCTCTCCTCATCTTGATACACCCGGCTGCACCAAAAATAGTTTTTCTAAGTAGCTACTCATACAATGTTCCAAGATACGAACTACAAAACTCACCAATTTGTCCGTCAGACAGAATATCCATTTTATAACGTAAATTATCACCACGGCCAACTAAACCAGTAAAATTGAGCATTAAATTTCTTCCTCTACAGAACCTGAAAAACATTATTCCATAATTGTACAAATTTCTTCTTTACTGTATGTGCATTTAATTTCATTGTAATTAAAATCCAAACATACCTTAAATATTTTGAACATTCTAGTGAACTATCATGGAGATAAGATGCTTCACACATCACTTGTAATTCTTCTATTTGATCTTTTACATAACCTGTAAGTTTAAAATATAAAAGTAAAAAGTAAATTCAAAAAAATTATGTATATTTATTATAAAATATATTACCAAAATCTGCTTGTGTATAAAATGTATCATACTGGGCCTCTTTTGTCCTTACCCACCCTCTATGATCGCCAGGGCAACGAGGCCTGACATGGTAAGAGACATTCTTGTTGCATCCAGGTTCATAACCCCAACAAGATTTGTGTCCAATAATTCTGTTATATTCACAATTAGTGTCAACTTTACAACTTTCAGCTAGGCTAGGAAATAAATTAAATATGTATCCCATATGTTCTGGTGGGAGATTAATATCCTTAAGTTGAATTAGGTAAACAATATTTATTGAAATAGAAAAAAGTACTAAACGTAAAGTTAAATACATCTTGACGTCTTAAAATTTAATGTAAATAATATCACAAAAACAAATCACTTGAAGGTTATATCAATTTATCCAAAAATAAAATCAAAACAAAGTTCACAAGTTAGTTTAAAATAATAATCCCCTCTACCCTCCCTCAAACATTATGTTGTCAGTGTCAATGTCACTAAATGTTAATGTCAAATAAATGTCAATGCAGTCTTGGATATAGCAACACTCCAGGTCATTACTTTTATCGAACTACGTAATGTTATTTGTACCTAGTATTTTAGACTACTTTCATTGACTCTACATATACATTGCACCTATAAGTTTTTTTCCCTATAATAAACACCTCGAATAATCCGGAATAAAAATAGCCTATTTCATACATACAGTAAGTTCGCCTAGAAGAGTCTCCTGAACTTCTAAATAGTTCTTAAATTAAATTATATTTAAGAGTTAAACTACTTCTTAAAAATAAGACTGGACGTTTTTAAACATAAAGTTCGTCACTTAAGTTATAAAATTACAACATCAAAGGTAAATAAAATAATTAAGAATATTGTTCGGCCTTTTTTGCTTTTTACCATTGAAATTGAACCGGCTGAAATAAAAACGTTCTTATCTATGGTGAAAGCATAGATCAAATTAGCATTGTTTTTACGACAGATGTCACTGTATTCATCTATAGTTTCGCGCCTTTTCCGGAAATAAATTCCGGCGGGGGTTTCTGGTTTTGGATATACACGTGAACAGGCGTCATCCAATCAGCTGGTAAATTTTAAGACCGGCGGCGGTCATCGTTGACTTTCTTGAAGTACTTGTTTATTATTTGACTTTAATTATTATCTCCGAATAATTTTAGTGATATTACATTGTCAGAGGGTACATGAAGCTATAAAAAATTAGGTGGTTTATTTTATAGAACGTACATCATTGCAATTTCTGACCTTCAAACATATCCTAAATATGTTGTCGCCATTTTGACCAAGCAAGTTGAATTAAGATAGTTTATTTTCGTTAAATACGTTTCTTTGAGTTGCTTATGTGAGATACGTAAATGGATATCCCTTGGGAAGATTACGAAGAAAATGTCCCAGAAACCTAGTATAGTAAAATTCCTTATACATGACGCCAATGGTTAGTAAGTAGTGACGTTAGATTTCGTGGATTTAGCTTTTTATTTCGTATAATTTATATAGAAATTGATGTCTAGTGCTGTTTCTAACTAATTTTGTCCTGTATGTAAATTAGGCGTCATAATTTTATGGGGCGTTATGTGGGCAAAGCTTCAAAATACACGTCCCTCTGTTTGTTTATGTTATGTTTGTAGGTTTGATTACAATATATACTTACATTATAGCCCTTTTTATAAATAAGGACCACATTGAATGTTCTGTTGTGTAAATTTTAGGACAACCGCAAATGGTGAAAGTAGTACAAAATTCAAATAATCCAACACCTATACCAATCAAAGTTAAAGCAAATCCTGTGAAAATATATAAACTCCCAACTGTTGCTGAAGGAAAAATAAATACTCAGGTTAGTTACTTTAATTTGAATTTGTATTAGTCGGCACATAACATAGACTGTAAGTAACGTTGTTGGGTCTCCTTATGGTTACATTAATTCAGTACATATAAGCTCTAGATCTAGTCCTCTTACATTCAACACAATTACCAGAGATCTGATGCAAGTTCATTTTGAAAAGTTACAAATCTCCAGGAAACGCTGACTGATCTCCACAGCCTGTAGTCCTTAAGTTTTTGAGGGTGGTAAATGTATGAGGAATATCACCAAACATGATAAGGCTAAGTTTCAAATATATGCTGCTGATGAATAGATTATTTATGATATGAACAAAGATTCTGATTACAGAATTCACACTATGCTATAACTTGTTGGTTGTTGTATTGAATTCCAATAGGATTTGAGGCTAAAACTTTCTATATCAAAACTAAATTTAATAAGCAATGTGGTATAGTTTTGACATATTAGTTGGATCACTGCTGTATTTGATAACAAATATAAAATTTGTATCTAAATGTGAAAATTATGTCTCAACATTATGATGAATCCTAATCATCTAATACACAGTAATGGCTTATATTATTAAAAAGATAAATGTTGTTGACAAAATTTAAATTTTTCCAAGCTAAGTAAGAGATGTTTAACATATTCAGTACATTGTTGGTATATCTGAGTTTAAATTTAAGTATACAATAAAATAAATTATAGACCAATGGTTTTTAACTATGTTTCAACTTGTTTAGGCTACTAGAAAGGTTTGTTTAGTTGTAACACTACAAATATGAATTAAAATGTTGTCACTTAAGATGTAACAGAATGGTGAAGCATAATTTATGTGTCAATCATTGGTATGGTAGGACACTAAATGATTTCATTTATATAGCCACATTCCAAATACTGTTTCTTGAGTAATTTAATTTGTAAAACTCTGTTACAAGCCTTACATGAAAGTGATGTCCAGCGATGGTCTGAGAAAGACCGGTGCTGATGAATACATGTTGTAATAGGATGGAAACCTTTAGAAATCACATATTCTATAGATCTAAGCATACTTTGGGAAAGTAATTTAACAAAAACCATATGCAAAACAAGCCATTAATGCTAGGAAGCATATAGAAAGAATTAACAAACCAGTCTGCTGTTTCTTGAGTGGTCTTTAAAAAGACATAAAACATTTTAAAACAATAACACAGTGATAAAATAAGTCTGATAGAATTTGGATTAAAGTAGTGTATCACCAGATAATCTTTTAAGACATCATATTTAAGAATTTCATATATGAGTTATTGTTGAAAATTGATTATTCTATTTCTAAGTAATGGTGTAATAACTAATCAATAAAAGATGCTTGCATTTCATTTGTAATAGTAACAATACATAATTTTAGATTGGACAATCAAATAAATAAAAAAAAATGTTATTTCAGAAACCTGTCTTTTGCCCCGTTAAAGTTACTTCTGGGGTAAAGAGTGCATCAAGTAAGTATACTATTTTGATATCCTAGGCATATTTATTGTCCTAGTTTTACTGATAATAAAACTGATTGGTATTCATATTTGTCAATGACATTCTTAATGATTATCCTTGCTTATCACCTCCTCATCCTTATCCTACTCCAGTAGGGTCAATGCACCTGGTTCTTGTCAACATTCTTAAAATATGTAATAGTAATCTTACATTAACTCATTATTTCTAGCTAATGTTAATATAATACAACTTTTTGTTTATAAAAAGTAGGCAACTAAAATTACTTTAAATATATAGTACCAGCTGTTGCTCGCGACTACGTCCGCGTGAAAATATAAAACATAGTCCGTTACTCAGTGATAATGCAGCTGTTTGTGGTTAAAGGATTTTTGAAATTATCCAGTAGTTTTTTGAGTTATTTTAATAAATACAAAAATGCAAATCTATCCATCTGAATTCTAAAATCTGAGATACACTTTATTTTCAGAATTGGTGCCAGTTCCTTTTGAAACTTTAACAAACCTACAAAAAATTGTGCCCAAAACTGAGCCCCTAGAAGTTGAAGTAGAGGTGGAACCTCAGGTATTTTAAACATTGTGTAGACTGGTATAAAAAAGTAAATTAAATATTACAAATGTGTTTGATAATTTCAACATTTTAGTATAAGTATATTATGTTAATAATGGTCTTTCTAATTTACAGGAACAATATATAGATCAAGTAGTAGAACAGCAAGCTGTACAGACGGCGCCAAAATTAGTTCCAATCCTACCGAAACCTCAATCTCCCGTCAAATCAAATAGAAAATCTAATTTGTCATCTCCGATGTCTCATGCTTCAAGGAGAAGACATGATTCAGATAATGATCCCCCCGCAGAGTAGTAAGTTGTAGATTTTATTATTTTCAATTATATTTATGTGTTACAATGTATAATACTATATTTTCTGATTGTTTTTAGGCATGTATTGAATGATAAACTATAAATTGTAGTAATCTCCACTGAAATCAATATATTTATGTATTGTGTATTTCACAGCACAACAAAAAGACGTAAGCATGCAGATAAAGTGGGTAAAGGGTTGCGACATTTTTCTATGAAAGTATGTGAGAAAGTGAGGAACAAAGGATTCACGTCGTACAACGAAGTTGCGGACGAACTAGTGTTGGAGTTCACGGCCGGGATGCACAGCTCTGCTGACTCACAGGTTACTCAACTACTTAAACTATCTAGTATTAAAGTGGGCTTTATTATAATACTAGCTTTCGCCCGAGACTCTGTCCGCGTGGAATTAACAAAAAAACAAAAGTGTGTGACTATGTTGTCTCCCATACTATCCTCTACATCTGTACCAAATTTCATCGAAATCCGTCCGAAATTTATTAACAATAAAATACAATAGTAATAACGGCAAATTTTACTTGTAAATAAAATAGTTTTATTTTATCTAGTCTGCTGTATCCCACAGTAAAGAAAATCTTTATAATGTTCCAGCAATACGACCAAAAGAATATTCGTAGAAGGGTATACGACGCGTTAAACGTGTTAATGGCCATGAATATAATATCAAAAGAGAAGAAGGAGATCCGATGGCTGGGGCTGCCCACCAACTCTGCGCAGGAGTGCGCCGCGCTCGAGAAGGAGAAACAGACCAAGCTGGAACAGATACAGAGAAAAACTCAACAATTACAAGAGCTTATTTTACAGGTAACACTTTACCAAACACTTCAAACATTGTTATAGATTACTTTCAAAGTTTTACCACTTTCGGTGAAGTGCTACTTAATTTACTCTTGGGATCTCGCCTGGGGTTCTGGATCATTTTTAATTACTATTGGATAATTATTTTAATTTAATTACTCTTCATTCTAATTTGATTGTTTGAAGGAAGTCAAGTAAATAAAAGTACTAAAAGGGTGTTATATTATTTTTACTATATGTTTAAATTTTTAACAAAAGCTTGTTAACTCTTTATATTTAAACTTTAGTATTGCAATACATTGAGAGTATTTATTGAATGGTAATCAAGTCCTGAGTTCAAATTATGATATTGATAATAGTTTAATGTTATATAATTATTTTCAGCATATATCATTTAAAAGCCTAATAGAAAGGAATAAAGAAACAGAAAAGAAAGGTGTCAAGCCTTCACCATCGTCTGCCATCCATTTACCTTTTATAGTTGTAAATACAAGTGACAAAGCTTTGATAGATTGTAGTATATCAAATGACAAGTAAGTTCAAATTTCTTCTTATAATTTAGATAATAATAACCAGATTATCTGTGTATTAGTTCATCATACAATGTCACAGCGCTTGCTATATTTGTCCCAAAACATTGATAGCAGTTTGAATTCAGGGCTTATGCTCTATGCAGTATAACGAAAAAGAAAGAGCAAATAATTATGTACTTCTCTGTTTAATTATGTAATAAATGGACTATTGAATATTATGGACTTATTAGAACTCAAACAATGGCACAATGTTTAATGCAAGTTATTGACGTGAATGTTAATTTGTTCTTTTTCAGGACAGAGTACATGTTTAACTTCAACAAGAGGTTCCAGATACATGATGATATAGATATATTAAAAAGAATGGGTCTTCTTTATGGTAAGTGTAATCTATACTAATATTATAAAGAGGAAAGATTTGTATTTTTGTATGTATTCGATTCACGTAAAAACTACTGGGCCGATTTTAAAAATTCTTTCACCGTTAGAAAGGTAATTTATCTGTGAGTAACATATGCTATGGTTCGTATTAATTTTTAATTTCACGCGGACAAAGTCGCGAGCAACAGCTAGTGATAAATAAAAATATAAAATTATCAGACATTTAAATAATATCGACGAGGTATAGTGAACTAATTTTTTCCACTGGTATTTTCTCTGAATGGTACTAAATCAGTTGACAAGTTTATTATAAATTTAAAAATACTTAGCCATCTTTTCAGGATTAGACAAAGGGGAATGTTCAGAAGAAGAGTTAAGAAAAGTAAAAAATATGGTACCAAAATCATTGGAAGTTTATGTTGAACGTAAGTACTGCACAGATATTACATTGATATTGCTTCATATTGTATGTACTTTATCATTAACTACGAAAAAGAAAATTAACCCTTAAATGCATAGTTTTTTATTGCGCACTGGAAAATATATAGGTACATATAACAACAAAAAATAGGTATTTATTATGAAAAAACACTCAATGGTGGTCAAAGTGCGTTCGGAAACACATACCACACAACTACAATAAAATAACGTAAAACGTGGTATGTATACATTTGGCAACAAGATGCATTTAAGGGTTGTGTTACACAGGAAATAAGATTAATGAATAATCAAAATCAGAGGAATTTTGAAAGTGGTCGACAAGAAAAATAATTTCAGTTTTATTTTTAGTAATTTTAGTAATAAACCAGTCATAGACTAACAAAAAAAAAGAAAACCCTGGTGGCGCTCCAACTGGCTTCATTTTTACATCACTTTCGTATGCAAATAAACTAGTTCTACTTTTATATTTCTGGTCAGGCTAAAATGATTATTATTATTTCAGAAATGGGTAGAGATGGAAACTGCAATCTAAGTAGTTTATTAGATGAGGAGGAGGTTGATGATGAAAATGAAGAAGATGAATATGAGGTGGTGGTGAAAGAGGAGCAGGATGACGAGGAGGAGGAAGGTAACGAGTACAGCGGCGACAGCAGCGACGTGGACGTGTAGCAGAGTGCGCACGCGCAGCTGCGCTAACTCTATGTAGTTTTTAAAATATAAATCTATATGACACGGTGCGTTTTTTAAACGCTTAGTGTCGAAGCAGAGGAATGCATGGTATGACGAGCTGTGACAACTGCATATCTTCCATAACTGTGCATTTTGTGTCACAGCATTTGGCTATGTGGCACTTGGTCAATAGGCAATCATCGGCCATGAGGTACTCGGACTATTGACTAACATTGGTCATGTGGCGCTTAGTCAACAGGTCATCATTGGCCATCTGATACTTGATCAATTGGCCGGCATTGGCCACCCTCTCATACTTGATCAGAGTGTGACATGAGTCATTACTCACCATGTTTCATGCAAAGCGCACACCAATTGATTCCCTTTATCTTTTATTTTTGCCTTTTACACATTCAATTTAATTGTCTAGTCAAATTTTCTTGAAATGAGAAATAATAACGAATTTATCTAACATCTTTTATTAATTTTATCGTTATGAAACTGTACGTAGACATTTTTGTATCATAAGTTTAATATCTAAAACTTTCCAAAATAAATCCATCATACTTCATACTAATATTATAAATGTGAATGTTTAGATGGATGGATGGATGTTTGTTAGCGTTTGTAGACTAAATGGCTGAACGGATTTTGATGAAATATGGTATAGATGTAGATGATAGTCTGGAAGAACACATAGGCTACTGACTTGTTTTTTTATATCAGGCGGACAGAGTCGCGGGCTAAAGCTATTTGAGAATAAATGACATTGTTAGCCATGAAATTTATAAACACCATTTCTCATTTCACTTGAATTTGACCAAAAGCATTAAGACTTTTGTGTCTCTTGTTTTCCAATTTGTCATTTTGTAATGACACATTTCGTAAGCTTAAAATTATTGTTATTGAATCGGTATTGTTTATAAATAAGTTGCTTCACATATTCTTGTTTTATTTTGTGGATTATATATATGTATTCATTTAAGTTTTGTTCTATATTGATACTGTACAATTTAAGTGGATCTCAAATGCATTGTAAATTGACAGTTTATGTGAATGTTGGAAGAGTTGATGTTATTTCATTACTTGTGTAAAAAGAAGTAGCAGACCACTGTCTAGTTAGTATGTCTAATTTTAAATGACATGAAATGCTTATTGAAGCATAGCAAATGGTAAATGCAATGTCAACAATATTTTATTGTCCATTTTTAGTAAATATTATTTATAACACTAATTTGGAATTGTTTTAAAAGAGAAAATAAATGTTTCAATATGAAAAAACTTTATTTTTCCTAAATTAACAATTAAATTTATGATCTAAAATAAAAAATTAAACCAAATAGTTCTATTACTTCAAATCATCATCATCAAACAAGTCTTCAAAGTCTGGAACAAAAGATTATCAGTAAGAAAAGTTAATCATCATCTCCAGCTCACTACACATCTCCAATGAGGGGCTCAGAGCCTACCCTAAGTTAGGGGAATACTGAGGAATAATTATTTATACTAATATATTAAAGCCGTAACACACACTTTGTTATTAAGGGTGTTGGTAATTAACAAGATGTTTTTTGAATTACTATTTTTTTGATAAAAACACCCTACGCTTATTGACATCCATATGCTATATTTTTCACAATTTAGGGGTGAATAAATTGAAAAAGACTCATGCAGGAAAGGCACAAACACTAGAAGCCAATAGCAACAAAGGAGCAAGATAGCCACAGTAACCGTAATTGTTAGCCAATAGCAAAGGCCTTCATTGTCATTTGTGCATTTGTATTTTGACATTTGCAATTAAAAGTTTTACAAATGAAATCAATAAAGAAAGAAATACAGTAAAGAAAATAGGTTTTAAATTTATTATAACAGTGGAACTTAAATATTAGGAAAGGGCTGTCTTTTAACTGAGTCAATAGATACTTGGATATTTTGGGTACATTTTTTACCTACATACATACATACCATTAAAGAACTCTGCATGAATTGCTTTTTCATTGGCAGCCAAGTCCATAAGGAGATTTGATGGTCCTCCTGCCTAAAAACATGATCAATATGAGTCATAAGTTATAAATCAATATACCCAATTCAAATTACAAACTTTGTCAAGCACAACTAAAAGTGCAAGTATCAGTCTGTCTAGATCTCCAAGTAGGTAAATCAAGTAAAATAAATCTAGCAATATCCAGTCCACCAGATGTAACACTACTTGATGATGTATTTTCTGCATGTAAAATGTATGCAATGTACTTTGATAATTTTAATGTAAATACAACATCATCATCACCAGCTATATGTCCCCACAGAGAGGCTGGGAGCCTATCCTACATACTTCTTCTAAATCCATATACGGGCCAACTCCTTCTGGAAACATTTCGTCGGCTGCGATTGTAGGCTTCATGTTTATTTTGTAACAGAATATAAAATTTATTGAGTTTGGTACGACTATTTGGCTAAAACTTCTTAATAAATTAATAAGGTAATACACAAAAGTCGAGTTCGACCAAGCTCAACTGTCAATGTCATTTACTTGTCAGATGCCAATCAGTCAAATAATCAAAACAAAGCCAAAAGTCTCAATACACGTTCAAGATAATGTTATTCTTTAACACATTCATGAGGTCTTAACTTATTTAAAAAGCCATTTCCAAATGTGAAAATACTATGATGTAAATTAAATGACAGACTTGTTATAAATATTGCCAAATGTAATTTTCTAAACTGTATTAAAAAAATAAGATTTCACCAAAGATATCTTAACTTAATTACTTAAAGTTAAAAGATTTCATATTAACAAAACCAGTTGTGAGATAAGAGAGATCAAAAAGCTTCTGAAGTTCTGGAGCAAAACCTTTGTATAGTCAAAAGTCACATACTATCTTTGACAGTTGACACTTGACAGCAACGAAAAGTTGATAATGGATGAGTTGCCGATAAGAGCACAATTTGAACCTTGAATTTGTTAACAAAATATTTAACTTGCTAAATCTAATATGTTAACATACGACAACAAAGTTATTCTGGCACCAATGGTACGCATTGGAACTTTACCCATGAGGCTTTTGGCGCTAAGATATGGTGCCGATATTGTGTATACAGAGGAGTTAATAGATTGGAAATTTTTGCGTTCAAAGCGAAGATGTAATGGTAAAATTCAGTGTTGTGTATTACATAAAGTTCTAATACTGCTTAAAACATTAAGAGCACATTGTAAAACTCCACAATTATTAGATAGGATAGTTATTTACTAACCATCGTGACTTTTAAGAGGTTATGTTTAGAGCATTCAATAGTATTTGTTTATTATGATTTAGTAAGCAGTCTAAAGTTAACTTATCATTGTTCTTGTATAAGTGAAATTACGATGTATAGTAATAAAGATGTGCTAAATAACAGCTTTACATTTATTTTGCTATATTATGCCTGAGAAGTGTTTGTGTATTGTACAGGACAAATGTGGTATCACGAATTTGATGACTTATTGCAGATATTTTAAGAACTGTTGACTATATAGATCAATCAGATGGCACTGTTGTGTTCCGCACATGTAATGAAGAGAGGGATAAAGTGGTACTACAACTTGGAACTTGCGATGCTGAAAGAGCCTTAAAAGTTGCCAAAATGGTGTAAGTTTTATTTACAAAATTAGTAAGTAATAAGGATTTGTATAATCACATCATTTAGACTTGAAAGTAACATAACCAAGGGTAAGATAATATAACATTTTGATATCTGCAAATCTAACTATAAGTGAAAAAAATTGTGAAGATTGAACTCAAATTACGTTTTAGAAATGTCATCATACCATTTATATCTATACTATCTGTATTTTTGTATGTACTGGTATTCCAGTAACTAAAAATGCAAAAACAACTGGGCCGATTTAAAAATACTTTGACCATTAAAAAGCTATGTTATCAATTCGAAGAGCATAAAATTACTTATTTCTTACAGAGAAAATGATGTTGCCGCTATTGACATCAACATGGGATGTCCAAAAGAATTTTCTATAAAAGGTGGGATGGGTGTTGCTCTCTTAGAGCAAACTGATAAAGCATATGACATATTAAAAACATTGGTAACTAATCTCTCTATACCAGTTACTTGTAAAATAAGAATATTTCAAACTCCAGAAGAAACTTACAGTGTGGTAGAGAAACTGGTTAGTGCTGGAATTAAGGCAATTACGATTCATGGTAGGACACGGAATGAGCGTCCACAGCACCCAGTACATACTGATGTTATTCAATACATTGCTGAGAGAATATCCATACCTGTCATTGCAAAGTAAGTAAATATGGGATACAAGAAGGTCATTTTGTGTATAACATCATCAATTTAGCTTTATAGAATTACGATAAACCATGTAGAAATAATTTTTCTTAAGACTTAAGTAACAGTTTACATAATGCTGTATGTGTAAAATAATAAACAGTAGAAAATTAATTTAGCTTACAAAGACATATTGGTTATGTCAATCTAATCCATAGATCCTGTGTAAGCACTGTTTAATGGATTTTAAAAAATCCATTATTAATATAACTTTAAGCATTTTTATTATATTACATGTGAATATTTAAGTAATATTGTGTTTTTGATAATTTATTCCATCATAGTGATAATCTACATCTAGCATATCATCTGAATATCATGAACTCAATAGTCAGTAAATTCATATTATCATACATTTTACAAAAGTAATTAATTTTCAGTGGAGGGTCTAAAGAAATAGAAAAATACACAGACATTTTTAAATTTAAGGAAATGACAGGTTGTACAAGTGTAATGCTCGCACGCGCAGCTGAATGGAACTGCTCCATATTTAGAAAAGAAGGTCTTTTGCCCATAGATACTGTTATTAAAGAATATCTTAAACTTGCAGTTGAATATGATAATTCACCTTCAAATACAAAGTATTGTGTGCAAAATATATTAAGAGATTTACAAGAGACACCAAGAGGTCGGAAGTTTTTAGAATGTCAAACTATGGATCAAATTTGGTATGTTTCCTGCAGTTGAGGTGCAATAATTTTAGACAACTAATTTTCTTAAATTGTTTAAACTTTCGTAAGACATTTCCGGTGGCGGCACCGACTAGTTTCGGACCCATGGGTGGTGCATCTTCAGGGTGAGTGTTATTGGGCTTTCTTTGCGGTCGCATCACGCCTCGGACTACGGGCCATCGCACGAAGGGCGCAGTGTTGTAATGAGGTCGACGATTGATTTCAATGGCTTCAAGAAGCAAGCATACTACTGGAGCACCTCACTATACTAGGTTTGACCGTGTGAAAGTCTTGGCTCGCGACAAGAGACTTTGTCAATGAAGCTTCTTGAAGCCATTGTAATAAACCGTCAACCTAATTTCAACAGGGATAAAATATGGTCTCTGTATTCAATGTGGGAACCCCTGTTGCTGAAACCGAAGCAGAAGTACAACGATGATGGTGTTGAATACGTAGCTGACATAGTCAGTACGTTTTGCGCCCCATTTAATGTCAGCAACATCAACAATGACGCTTCAATATTGAGCTCGTAGACATCGTCGCCGCCCCCACCAGCCGCGCCCTCTATGCGTTGGCCCGCAGTGCGAGGCGCGACGCGACCGCGAAGAGTGCCCAATAACACTCGCCCTGAAGAGGGACACAAAACAAAATAATAGATTTACGGTACAGCTAAACAGAGAGCAAGAACAACATTACATTTAGAAATCTTAGATATTCCATTTGAGAAATTTAATTCTTAACCAATTTTATAAAGTAAAATGATTACAATAGTTATTGTATTTTCAGTGCTATTTGGGACTTGGAAGAATATTGTCAGGAAAAACAATCAAACCATCAGAAGATGGGAATACAGGGCAGATGGCAAGTTACCCCCAATGAATTGGAGCCTCCATACAAAAAACAAAAGTCAGATGTACTATGTTTAGACGATGTAACTCAAATGAAGGTAAAAAATTTTGTTTTCCATTTAATGTGTAAATATAAGAACATACTAAACAATTGGAGATTTGTGAAGAAGTTTAATTTTGTTTTTATTTTCAGGTATGTTTTATTCGTGGTAACTTTAACGATCTTAATCTACCTAAATCACAGTTACATGCTTGGGCCGGTAAAAACTCCTTCAAGCTACCAGTATATGAGACACAACAAATTGAAAAGCTATTTCGTACAATAATCACATTTAATGGTAAAAAGTACACATCAACATTTTGGGAGAAAAACAAGAAGTTTGCAGAACAAGGAGCGGCACTTGTTTGTTTATACTACATTGGGTTACTTACTGAGGAAGATTTGTTCAAGTTTGGTAGTATAATAAAATAAATATAAAGATTGACATTTTACTTCTCCCAACAAACCTAGTTATTACATTATGTTTCGGTCCTGAGTTTGGCCAGATTCTCCGAAAGTTTCATGCTTAAATTATCTAATTTTGAAATTATCTCCTCATGTTTTAATACATCATCTTTCAGTGATTTAAAATACCTAAAACATGTGTTTGCCTCTTGCAAAGATTTATCGGCTTCTGTGAATTTCAACGGTTGATCATGTTTTAGAACATCCAGATCTGATAAATCTTCTAAAATACATTGGGGTGTAGGTAAATTTGGAATTGTGAATTTGGTATTATCCATTATTAGGTTTTAAATTGACTCAAAATTCACTTACAACAATAAATAGTAATGAAATAAAGACAGCTGGGCTGACGTGACAGATGACACTGACATGTGACATCAAAGTGACGGAATCGATTTTCTGTACTTAAAAATGATGGTTTTATGAATCGCTATTCCATCGGTTTGACATTAACCGAAAAAAAAAGATTACTCCATTATATTTGTAATTTAGATTCGTGATGATTCGCAGATTCGACGGACTTGAACTATTTAAAGGCTATGCCTATCAAAATGCCTGACTTGTACCTTCAGTACAGTCCCATAGACGCATCTTACCCGGTGGAAGTGGCGCTGTTATCGCGATTATAGCTCTAGTATATCACGTATTTACAAACTTGGTTTGCAATTATTAAAATATGGTTTCATATGCAAGATTTAATTAAAAACGAGCGCTTTTGACAATGCATAAGTAATTGAAAAATGTACAATTCTATACAATTTTTATTAGTACCATTCGTAGATGAAACAAGCCGTCCCTAACAATGTAGTGCCGCAAGGATATTGTGACACATTTTTGACATTGACAGGAGGGCGCCTAGGGTTACCAGTAAGGTAATATTTCCACATTAAAGGGAAATTTTTTCCTTTTGTAAACAAAAACGCAATTTGCAAAGGAAGTACTTGTGCTTTACAATGTAACTAGGAAATGATCTTGACTTCGTTTGTTGGGAAGAAGACTCTATAGTTAAAGAACTTTTGTAGCAAACTTTTAGCAATGCACTCTATTTAGACAGTAAGAGAAGGAATAGCCTTAACATAATGGAAACTGTCTTACTTAGTGCTTATCTAGAGAATAACGGAAATATTAATGATTGTTGTTTACAATCAACGCACAGTACAAACTGTGTGGTATGCCCAGTTGTTTGTACGGTGCGTTATAAAATCATCAGACCGCCAGTTTCTTATTATATTTCGGAGTACACACAGTCATTTCCTTATTAAGTAAATAAATATGGACGTTAAAAACGAAAATCCTTGTTGATTTTATGTCATGAAGGCGATACTTCCAGTTGCACAAAATACGTTAAAGCTAAGGATTCGGTCACTGCAATGTGAAATAGGTAATAAAACAGCTATCAGAAAAATATTTATAAGTCAATTACTATTTAACATTTTTTAAATTACAAAACTAAACATATAATACATGCGTACGTAGTACATTCCCCTTGGGAATAGGGAATTTCTTGAGTTAACAAATGGTAACCCATTTTCGTTATGACACAAGATGATTCATATTTTCAAATGTAATTACTGGACCCCCGACTACTTCTCCGCGATAAAAATATCTCCCACTTTAAAAGTCTCTTACTTACACTACTTTTAAACACTTTCATAACTTTTTTTCATGGAAAACCATACAAAATGCTGAAAGTAATGACGCGAAGTGAACTGACAAGCTGTCACTGATATTAAATGTCATTTTTATCATAAAATTGTCGGCTGCCAGAAGAAGCTTGTACCACTATATACAATACTAGCTGTTGCTCCCGACTTCGCCCGCGTGAAATTAATAATTAATAAAAAATATAATATTTATAATATTATAGTATAGATTAATTCAAAATTAGGTAAAGAATATTTGCCTCAGTTCCTCTGGCATTGTAAATCTCAGGTGTCGACAAAAGTCGGTGATTAATTATTTGATTAATGTTTTTTTTTTTGTTTTTATAGCATCATGTTTTCATATTTTTTTACATTACAAGCTCTATACCGTAAATGGATTCGTAAACATTTTGTTTTATAAATTTACTTCTGGTTCAATCTCAATTTTATGAAGTGTTTTATTTTATTTCTAAAGCGAACGACTACACGGTATCATGTTGAAGGAGGATATGGTCGCGGTCAGCGCAGGAAACCGCAAACTATCCACCTAAATAGCTCCGATACGCCAGAACACCGGCTCGATACCTTGTTTTTACTTTTATAACTGTTGCTCCCAATTTATTATCGAGTAAACGAAAGTATTCTTATAGACAAAATATATATCCTCCGAAACTAGACATCAAGAAAGCCATAAATTAAATTAACAATTAATGGCATTTCATTAACATGTCCTGTTTCTTATTCATCTTGATGAGATTTAAAGGGGAGACCTACTTCTGTAGCAGTTCAAGATAAAGCATTAACAATACAAGCAGTAACGTAAAAAAACATTGTCTTAATCTAGCTTAGATATAAAATATAAAAAATCAGACAGTAATAACACCTCTGTCGGGAATTCCGTTTTGTGCATTAGAAAGTAAATCATGCACATCATTTTGGTCAGAATTTCATCATTCTCTGCTTTTTTTAAATAGTTTAAATATGTAATTAACACTAATACTTATTGTACAAATCGTAATTATAACAATAAGCTTTATAATCTTCATGAAGCAAAGCGTCGTTAGTCGGCAGCTCGTTGCTTTTCGAGGCAGCGCGCGTGTGGTCTCCGATATTTCCACACATCACGCTCTGCTGCCGCGTGATCAACCAACCTGTATCGAATTACAATCACATCATATCAACTTCGTATCTGTCACTGGCTTCATTGACTCTTGATAATATTACCAGACTTCATCTGGTAAAATAAAAAAAAGCTAGAATTTATTGAAAACCTTCCTTTATCAAACCTTGCGTTTCTGCAATATCATTGTCACACTAAAGTCCTTGGTCACATAAGAATACCTTGGTTCTTATAATAAATATACACTGGAGATCTTAGCAAATAATAAACGACTGGGTGCAGCGGTAAATAATAGCGCCTACATGTTCTATGAAAACTTTGCACTTTAGAGTTTGTAGATTAAAAAAAAACAAAAAAAAACATTCAGTGGTGAGACCGTCATCTTTTGAGAGTCTTCAATTCATAATGAGTTTTTTGATTTACTACCTCCGTTATAATAAAATTGTATGTCCGAGTCAAACCGCGAAATTACAAAACCACGCGTCGCTTTCCTTTGGATGCAACCACAACATTTTCTTCGCCGTGCCCGCATCATATAAAACATAATTATTGAGCATTATTTAGACTGACAATAGAATGAGTGTGGCTTCAGTTATATGTTAAATGCTCATCTCAAAACTGACCGTAAAATGAAAGTACCTAACCTGGATATGGAAAAGTTCCCACACATAGTAATAGACAAAATTTTAAGCCAATACAAATACCTAGTACTTCTACATTGAACACAATTTATAGCTATAATAAACATTAATCTTTAGTAGAAGCCTAGATTGCTCAACGATGTTTCCATATATCCATGTAACATTCCGGAGAACAATGGAACACAGCAAGTGAGCAATGAGCACAGTGCAAAATTGGTCAACACAAGGCGGTCGCAAGGAACGAACTTATATAGGTACAATTGCACATGCAAACATAGTAATTATTTATCGGCCAGAAAAGTAAGAGCGTGTATCGACAGGCACACACTTTTATAAAATCATTTTAACTGGACGAAAACTACCCTTACTATAAAACTGACAGCACTGGCGCAAGTATCCCGGAGGAATAGACGGAAATCGCATTTTATTCACACATACACACTTTTCGTAATTCGTTACGGGTAATATTATTTTATTTTAGATTTCTTTGTATAACCAATGATATAACCAATTCAGTTAATATAAGAAAAAATATCATGTGGTACCATAGCAATCCTTCTAAACATTTTGCAACTTAAATTCGCTTTGTCACTCTTTCTTACATTAAAAGGCAACGTTAATAATTTTATTTAAATCACATCTCACGTTTATTTTAAACAATAAGTTTTATTGACGTGTTGCAGTGACAATGGCGTGTCACGATGTGTCACCCTGTTTTGTGTTGCATATTTAAATAGTTGACAAGCAACGCGACACTCGAATACTATTCCATTCGAATTGTACTTTTGACAATTCAATGAAGGACTCTTTACAACGCACTCTGCAGCATCTCATTACGAATGGGGTCTCGATCCCGCATTAAAAACTGTATTGATTCAATATTTTGGCGAAACTGTAAGCGATAAAGCGAAACTTTAAAATTTAGAAACATATTGTCATCGTCGGTAGTAGTTGAACAATTGTTATTTGGTATAATGTAGGTAATTATAAAGCTTTTAAGATTTTTTTCACACGTGTTAAACTAATTAAAGATATAAGCGTTTCTAAGGAAATTGTAATTTGAAACATTTTTACAACTTAACCAAAATCTCATTGTCAAAAATCGCTTATTGCATATACACCTCTATAACATTAGCTAAAATGATGACTACTGTTGTATCTAGATTACACATACTGCTTTAATTACATTTTGCTTTACATATATCTAGTATCGACTGATATGTACTCAATGTCCACCAACAAGGACATTATAACGATTAAAATCGGCGTTATTATTTAAATCCTTACCCACTTCAAAACTGTTTAATTAATATTCAATGGTAATCTACTGTTAATTGTCTAAATCTATTTAAAGAAGAGGAACTAAAATCCCGTTGAGCGGTGCAAGGCCGGGACGCGTGCCCGTCCATAATCAGTAGGTAAGATCTCCTAAATAAATTGTGAGCTTTGTATAGAAAAACAAAAGGGGGTTAAGTTATTAGAGCGGAGAGGGCGCGCGTGTCGCGGAGCGCGGGTGGCCGTCGCTCCTCGCTCCTGACGCTCAATAAATTGTGTTCGGAGACAGATGATGTCTACAAGGAATGTTGTTTTTGTTAGTCCTCAGTTTTAACAGGATTTGAAATATTTAACACGACTCGTTCGAAGCATATGGTCAGTCACGATCTTAATTGATGGTGTTTGAAAAAGAAAGATCAATAGGAGCAGTATCTACAATGTTATGAAGATTAATTAAAAATCATGTTACGAATATAAATAACAAATATAATATTTAGATCATGGCATGATATTTGTTATTTCTAAATTAAAAAGACCTAAACCTAACTTCACACGGCATTGAGAATAAGAATGGGCCTAGTCTATCGCTTGGCTTGTAATGTTTTTGTTCTCTCTCTGTATCGTTTTCTCATTCTTGAGGTTCGCGACATCTCTCCTTGACCATCTCTCGAAGGGTGTTTCTTCACTCTGTGCGATTCTACGCCTTTTTAAATATTGATAAATTAAATAAAGAGCTATCCGCTGGATACCCGAACCTATCATCCCTATCTATCCTATACATCCCATCGATATCATACAAAGAATTTAGCGTTTTTGCAGTTTAAATTAGTACACATCTTACCCGCTAAAGTGCAAATGCACTAAAGCTACCCGCTTTATTTAGCTTCAAAAGTAAAAAAAATCACGTGAAATATTAATAGATCTTATAAAAGTAACTATAGCTGTTTTAACAATAAATGTGTTGATTAAATAGTACCATTACCATACATTCAAATAGCTTCAAAATAACTAACAACTAACATGCTGATAAAGTAATCATTGTGTCGGACAACAAAAAAAGAAATTAGTGAAATGAATTGGTCCGTGTCACAGAGTGTAGTGGGTGTTTAAAGCCGGTTGATATATGTGCAGCGATACGAGCCAACTGTTCCAGTTGTCGGAATTTACGAGCGAGCCTGAACACGGCAAATACATTTGTTAATAGACACATTAGCCGTTAAATACGCCTGCGCCGACTCTTAATTGCCGGCATATTGTCGCGCCTGCGCGCCGCCGATGTCGAGCAACGGGCAGAGAACTATGGCGTTGTTTGACAGTTGTCAAAGATCACGAGCGTTGACATGGGGTGGGCGGCGCCTGAATGAAGCTTTAAATTGGATAAATTAGTATCAATTAGAATATGGATTCATTGTAAACAAGCTACTTAACAGAAGCGTTTCAGAAAATAAACACAAAGCTGTAGTTCATTGGAAGTTGTATGGATTGTTATTTTGAAGTTACAATGTTTTAACTTTGTAAAATTTCACTTTTTTATAAAGAAATAAACAATTTTAGTAAACAAAAGAGAAGCTCGCAGTATTTTACCGTCGCCAACGTTGTGCAAATAATGATCAAACAAATATTTTAAAATGCGTTACTAAAACAATGGGTGTGCGCAATTAGCGTGATGGCAACGTACGTTTGGTATTGTTCCAGCGTTGTTGTAGTTGTTCGCTAACGAGCTTCAAGTGGCGCGTGCGGCGCCCCCTCCCGGCGGCTCCTGACGGTTTCCGACCTCCCCTGACCTCCCCCGACCTCCCCCGCTGCGTCCGCGACACTCTTTGTCCTCCTTCTATTACTATGTCACTCCACATCACCTTTAATGGCTCAACATTTTGTATAGGCTTTTCGTTTTCAATTAGCGTTATGTTTGTTGATTACTACGATTGCATTGTGACGGTGAATGTACGGAGTTCTCTTTTAGTAGCCTAATACCGATAGCTTTTATAGCTTCTTGTTCTGTTAAAATCTTGGGTGTTTGCTTTTTAACTTATTTAAGTATTCGATTCGGAAAATCAGAAAAGTGTTATTTAAGGAGATTTATTTTGCATCATACTTATTGAGTGCATTCGCTGAATAAATAAACAGAACAAAATAATCATAGCTTAACAACTATAAGATAACTTAAGCAAAGAAAACAAGCAAAAAACGTGTCTGAATGGAAGAATTCGATTTAATTCGCTTGAGATCATACGTACAAACACAATACAAGTCGTCGCAATGTCTGCGCGTTCCGGCCTTCATCATTTGCAAGGATGCACTCGATTGAGAATTAGATAACAATGTTCCAGCGAACGTCCTTCATTCAGACTTCAGTTTTACAATAAGCAGTTTTTAAATGGATAAGAATAGTGAAACAGATTAAATGTTAGTGAACAGAGGGACCACCGGAGTGGGCGGCGCTTTTACAGTCATCGGGCTCGCTTTTGCATTGCGCTTCCAAGATTCAAATGTAACTTACGTTCTTACGTAAGCCTTTTCAAGTAATAAGTTTTTATAACATCAAGCGACTAATTGACAATAAAGCAACCATCCGTTATGGTTATGCTATGTTTAAGTTAGGTCTTACTTAAAATCTACTGAGTAAGTGCTACTGTGTTGATTATGATATCAATTGCAAGCAACAGAAATTCTACATTGTACCAAAGAATGTAAAGCTTGTGAATTCCGTTATTCGTGACATTGATTCAATGATTACATATTTATGCAAACATGGAGCGGTTCATTGTCTTAGCGGATACCGTTATCAATTAACATGCAGAAGGGTTCCATTTTCGGAGTTGCATTCCGAAAATCAAGAAGACATTTAGGTAGCGGAGCGTTGCATTGTCAGGAGGCCATTCATCGCGCCGCTCTTGAATATCAATCGATACTCGCCTGAAGATCTCTTATTCACGCGTACTTTAACAAACAACAAACAATGTTACGACTCGCATCGCACCTAACGTGATTTAAAAACCATAAGCGAAAAGAAACTTTATTTCAATAGTCATAAGAGACATGGAGGAAATGTTCAAACACGATGGATATAAATAATGTAGGCGGCGTATAATATCACAAAGTTATTCTTAGCTAATCTTTTGTATAAGTTCAAGTTTTTGTACAGCCTTTTATTGAAATGTTTGTCTGTATGTTCGTAATTCGATAAAAGACGTTCCACCTTGAAATGCGATCACAATGGTCCTTTTTTTTAATATAAAATCGACATTCGGAATGACCTATTTATACTTTTATTTTTACTAATCTTTTCCAAGTTGTTTACTTAGAAATGTATATTTAAATTAAAGCCTCTTAACTTTTATTATGCCTGTACCAAATAAACAACTTATTTGCATGTTTGTAATAACACAATTAAATGTTACATGGTATTTTCAAGTCGCAACTTTTCAGGTCTTCCTACGCAAGCTAAGTAAGCGAAATCATTTTTTAAATGGCTTCACATCGATGTATTGCAGTATCATATTATCAAAAAATAAAAAAAGATGTACCAGTTGTCGGCTGCCAGTTTACGCTTGATAGCAGATGAACTAAAACAATATAAAACGTGATCGGTCAGTGAGCCGGGCGCTCAGGTCTCGAGCCCTCCCCGTCACGTGCGCTGTGAACTCGGCACGGCTTCTGTTATTTGTCTGTAATACACAAAGATTACCAATAATCATACAGACGTAGATTACTTTTTAGCGAACACATTATTTTATGAACAAAAAATAATCGAATAATTATTGAATACCACTTCGTAGAAAATGAGGCCGTGATAAGTTCATTCTAAGTGCTAGATGTTATAAATCAAGGGGAGATGCCTTAAGGCAATTATTATCAACGGCAGCACAAACCATATGAACTATTCGTAAATTATCGGAACAAATCTCAAGTAACTTTAGTAGTAGAGAATACAATTCACACTATAAAAGCAACACCATATTGTAAAATCCAAATTATATCAAGTAAAGCGAACAAAACGTTTTAAAGCTATAATTAACTAATTAACCTGTTTCGACGGAAACGGAAACAGATATTTATTACTTAAAAGGTAAATTACCATCATCATATGTTGATGTTTTTAAAAACTTCGTAACAGAGCCATTAAAGATCGCTTAGGCCGTCGACGCACGCTCCCACCGCCCGGCGACGAGCCGGCCCGCCTGCTTGCTACCTCGCTCGCCCGCTACCACTATATCATTGCATCGGTCACGCATTCTCGCTCCATATCCAGCCCTCTATGAAACAGCGCAACGGCAAGGGTTGGATTTTAATTACGTTATTTTCTATTATTTCCTCCGCTGTCTTAGTTTCGGGGCAAGGGTCGTGAGATGTAATAAATTCTGCTTTTTATGAGGTCACGGTTAACCCTCTTGATAACGTTTATCGCACATCTGGTGGATATGAGAAAACTATTGTTGTTCCGCCTTTTAAATTATGTTGCAATACTTCCATTTTTTAAGATCCAATAAAAGATACATATTTCTATTCACATCTTTTAAAATAAACTTTCATTAATTAATTGTCTATAACTTTTAACAAACATGTGTATGCCAAACATCTCTTCCAAGTAATCTTACGATTCCCCATGGTGTACATTTTTGATGCTTCTTGGTTATAAGTTACTAGCTGTTCCCTTGCGGCTTCATCCGCGTCAAATTATAAAAACTTTATTTCATTGTTTACCTACATTTCAAAATATCAATTGCAAATGTCAAAATGACATGACATGATGACAAACCATGGCAATCTTGCTTCCTTGATGTTGGCAGCAACTTATGGTCTCTTTCCTACATTAGAGTTTTTATCCAAAATATTAACCCCCAAGTTTAATTGCGTGAAAATATATAGCCTAAAGCGTGACGTAAGTGTAGGGCTTTTGATTAAAAAAAGAATTATTCAAAAATATGCTGTAATTGCTGACATTATAGGCAAAAAAGAAGTGTGTGTTTACGCTTTATTATATTAGTATAGATAACCTTTCAAGGGTGTTAATAATTCGGTAATAAGTGGGTGAAATAATACCGAGATGGATTGATTCTTGATAACATATTCTTACAACAGTTTTGATTACTGCTCATCAGTGAACCAAACATAAAGCATTTGCACCGAGGATGATAAACGTTGCTGCATTGGTAGTATCAAACAGCTCAATCATAATTAATGTAGCAGAACATTCTATCAAATCCTCGATAGATGAAAACCATGCATCGATCCGTGTAAAAAAGTTCGATGTAAATGTCAAAGTGTAACTTGTCACAGCCATCAGTTCCGCCATGCACGAAATGGAGAGGCCCGCTTTACATTCGCGACCGATTGCGCACGAGAAGCGTAATGTCGGATAATTTTATTGATCACCTATCACACGCCTACTTACATTTCGTAAAAAACTTTGTGAATAAAAGGGTTTAATGGTTGACACGGTGCTTACCGTAGCGTGCGTCTTACAATACTTTGAACACCTTTTTATTAACTGTTTTACGCGTTTTTTCTGTAAGGTGCGAACAACCCTTGAAATAATAAATGTAAAAACTGTTATATTTTGGTATTACAGTGCTAGATTTGTTAAAAGGAGATATAAGTAACTATTATAATACTTTCCACTTATATATGACTAGCTGTTTCCGTGCGGCTTCATCCGCGTGAAATTATAAAAACTTTATTTTGTTGTTTACCTACATATCTCAAATTTTCAATTGCAAATGTCAAAATGACATGACATGACAAACCATGG
>LD699455.1:4373837-4390963 GCA_003118335.3 Papilio memnon
ATATGCTGTAATTGCTGACATCTTAGGCAACAAAGAAGTGAGTGTTTACGCTTTATTATATTAGTATAGATTTCTGTTTTTTAAATAAGCGCCTTTATTAAATTTAACATTTAAAATAATAAGTTACTTTCGGTAGTAAATCACTGCGCGCGCGATATGCAAACACAGGCCGACAGACGGAAAGGATTGTAGCGCGGCGTCCGCGTATGAATAATTGTAATTCTTTATTCGCGAGCAGGGATTTGTGTGCTTTAGTGATTAAAGTTATTTGAATACGGCTTTGCAGCGATAGGTGTACAAGTGGGAGCGCGATACGCAAATACAGATGTTCGCACTTATGTATACGGGCTTGCACGACCATCGATCGCTTTAAGCCCAAAATAAAACTAATGGATTGAGAGAATGCCCATTGTGTAAAATATTAATTCGTTACAATATGATATGTATATAATAACGACATGCAAACGAGTTATTATTTAACACAGTTAATACAATAGTTCCAATTTAAATTATTTGATAACGTCCTTTGTTTTTTGACCGACTTCCCAAAAGAAGGAGGTACTCAAGTCGTCTGTATGTTTTTTTTTATTTTTTTTTGTAATGTAATACTACACGTTTCGTTGCTAATTTTTTTTTTGATCCCAAATATACCCAACCAATATTTAAATTTGTACTTCAATTTTAAGTATCAAGCAATGATTAATTTTTTTAATCAATAATGGCATTAAATAATAATGTTAAAAATATAAGCAACAGAGTTTCCCCCCATATTATAATTGGCAAAAAACTGTAAATGATCGATCATCCGTCACGTGCTACATTTTTTGAGATAAAAAATACTTTTTTCATAGAATAGCTCCTCAATGTATAACAATAGTGTTGAGCATCACGATAAGCATATAAAAGACGGACAAATATTTAAGCGGGGGCGTAACGGAGCATGAGACTGTCGAACAAAACCGTATTAACCAAGGATTAGGATAGATACAATGTTATTTGATTACTTAGATACACATTACATGAAGAAGGGAACATCGCGTTTAATCTTATTCTATACACAAAGGGTTCCTTTTTTGGAAATTAATCTTGAACATGCTAAAAATTTGATGATACAGAATTAAACAGAAAAAACGACTTATTCATACAATTTGTATGTGACTTCACAGTGGAAGTCATATAATTAGATTTGTTATGCTAATAAATACGCCTTCTTTAAACTTCTAGTAAACTAGACTGTATCTGCGCAAAATTATACGGTTTTGGTAAATGCGTAAGTTAAAAAATGTTTGAACAAAAGTTTTTAAAGGTCTACACATGTCACAGGAAAAACTTTTCACACAGTAACATGTTTAAGTTTAGGATTGAGCCGTATTACGCGTTATACTGGGGGAAATGTATTATTGGACAAAATCGGTAAAATATGGAGCGATAACACATCGGCATTAATCATCAAACACGCGTGAAATCAAATTACCGTTCACCAGTCGCAGGCGATTCGAAAGGGTTGCAATACCCCACGTGACCATGCTCTTTGAACACAAATATTGTTGTCTCCCTTTCACCTAGCCTTCGTGTAATATGAGAAAAAGGGAAACAAATTTATGCAACACTAGTATAGATGGTCATCATAGTTGAAGCATTGTGCAAATCGAAAATGCAAACAAATTTAGTCATGAAATTGGTTTTGTGAATACGATAAAATAGATTATTAGTAAGAATGAGCGTGTCACGATTTATTCACGAATATTGCGGTATTTTTTTCTCACAACAATTCTATGTAGTCAATGTAGCTAACATAAAGCGGTTACATTGCTAATGTCATTTTATTAAGCTCGTTCTTTGTATAACAAAACATGAAAGTTATAACTTCTTAAGTTATTGAAGTGTTATTTGCTTTGGGTGAATATTAAATCCTGGACTGATGGACTCTAACCTTCTAGAGGATATAGTATAAAATAATGACTAAATAATAAATTAATATTTATAATATAATACGGAAAATAACCACAATACCGATTTTCCGCATTGGCACATACCCGATTAGAAGACAGCACAAAGAGAACGAATGTGAATTCAAAAGCGTTGAGCCCATGTCAAATATTAATCCTGTGATTGACTTTTATACAGATGCTCAGGGGCTCGGTTTTTAATTAAGGCAAATGGCCGATATTGGAGGCGGACGTGGCCGGTACAATGCCGCTTGTGATTGACACAAATTACCTCTAATCGAGAACTTCACATAAACGGCGTCCAATCCCATAAATCGAAGCTCTATTGTTACCGTCCTGCGCAATGCACAACCGATACGCCCGTCCGTCGTCCGTCGTCCGTCGTCCGCTCGTTCTAAAGCCAAAACTTTGTAAAGAGATCCCGACAAAAAAATTTCGACATGCACATTATCCTGTTCGTCATTTCATGTTATAGAATAGATTTCGTAGCGCTAATTTAAAATACAATCCATTCTCAGTTGAGTTGAGTCTATTGCATTATTACATTGTAAATAAACGGATTTTTTTCATTTAGGTAACTATGCCTAAAAATGTTACTATGCTAACTTACATGCGATTTTTATTATTGAAACTGAATTTGTAAAAAAGTGGAAAGGTGAAGTACCTGCATTTGAAAGACCTTCTGTTTCCGAAAACTAAAAGACTGGCTACCGCCTTGTGTTTGATTATTACGACACTGTAATAGAAGAAATATTACATTGAGTAAATAGAAGTCATTTTCACATGGCAATTCTGTCACTTTGATTGTAAACGAAAAAAATCTGCTCTATTTAAAATTAGATTTAAATGTATTTTAATCCGAACGATAAACGTCAATCAAGTTGTAGCGGGAGCGGGAGCCAGGCGGGACCGTGATACGAGCATCGACAGCGCTTGCGCCCTGCGCCTCGCGCCCCCTCACGCTCAAAGAGGATTTCGGGCAAGGGTGAAATTAAAATGTCAAAATAGTAGCGACGTAGTACGAGATATTTGTCTCCGGCTTTGTCCAACTCCATTGTGTAATATATTTGTAAAGGTCGCCCGGAAAACGATACCTTTTTAAGCTCTTTATTCATTAAAATACAAAAAGCTCAGCTTGTTTACCTGCATGTTAAGACGTTAAAGTTTTTTAATACACACACATGTTAACGTATCACAAGTCAGAAAAAATCTATACGTATTATTTATTCATTCACATCCTTATGTTTAGAACTTAGTATGAAAATATTTCGTTCGATAACATTGAAATTATTAGCGCAAATTACACAAATTCCTGACAGTCTTTGCATTGTTCTCTTTACATTTATTTGTTTGGCTATTCAAGCTCTATAGTGGGCATGGCGAGGGTTCGAAGGGCAAATAAATAATTACACGCATTCTGCAGATATTTGGCCCAGGGCCGACGAGCGCAGCGCACTTGCCTATTGTCGGCCGAACAGGGGAGCAGAGAACGGCGCGCCGTCGCATAACATTTCAATAATGACAAAGACTAAGACTAAGCGTTACTAATGAACCAGAGTAATAAACGCAAAAAAGTTATGAAAATGTAAGTAGTTGGCAAAGTCTCTGGAAAAATAGTTAAGTTAATTCTCTTTTCACCTCAGAATGCACAAACCGTACTTGATACCTTATTTGAGATTTCATGCGCTCTGCTGAAATTGATTCTTATTGCTACTGTTGATTTTGACTCATGGTGATTGATGTACTGGCCTTGCTAATAACGTAAAATATATATTCAGCAATGATTATGAAATAGTCACCACAATGGAAAATCTTATCGCAGATGCCCTGCGATTTCAAAAAAATTGTATTGTATTATAATCTGCGTTTGACAGGAACTTCATGTCGCCGCTATGAAGTTCTATTGCCACTGCACTCTGAAATAGTTCATTGAAATAATAACGTGTTTAACGCCCTTGAAATATTTTATTAGGGTAGTGTTTTATATAAAGTTTTAAACGTGTTCAAGAGTACGTTAAATCAAATTTGATAATATTGTGTTAACAAAACATTGAAAGGCAAATGGAACTTTTATACGGTGTGACGTATTTTAGTGTATCAATTAGAGCTGTGTATAGCGCGGGCGCAGCGTGGAGCAGCGGCGGACTCGGCGGGCCCAGCGGGGCGCTCGGCGGGGAACCCGGCTCTCTGACCCTGGGCTCATTGCATATGCGCGCAGTCAACACTATTTTTTGAGGAAATAATAAAAAAACATCACTGCACATGTCGAAGTGATTGTTTTTCGAAAAAAAAATAGGGTCGATTGTTATTAGCTTCATATAAATTATCAGCAACGGTTGATTCTTATATGCTCGATTACATAGATTGCACACACTTGAAAGATGATTTTGTAATGTTAGACAAGGAAGTCGAGTAATTAAATAATTACTATAGAGACCTTAACTTTTAAGAAGAAATAGCAACAATAGCAAAAGCACAAAAGCATTTTTTATTTAACTATTAGTTAGGAGCCTATAGGCGAAAAAGCAATTATGATTTTATTCGTCGTCGTACCTTTCTGTTGCAGTCACCTGCTGCGCAACGCCTCTCTATAATTAAGCCCCGAGCGACATTCCCGAAGCTTTTGTAAACGATAACACGGAAGCTGTTCGAAAACTTAAAAAGTAAGTAAGTATTGTTACTGTAATGCATTTGCGAGTAAATATTGAGAGGTATAAAAGCGGGGTACGACAACCCTTAACTATAGTCCACGGGGTGCCATTAGATCGGCTCAAAGAGTTGGGTGTAACCCGCGAAGCTGCGAGACCCGACTTTGTAAATCTAATTAAAATATCAATATGTTCTCTGCGTCGCGTCGAGTTAACAATTTGATTTCACGCTTGTCGCCCTCCGCGTTGTTCTCTCTGGTGCCGTCCAGCGCCTATCCATTGAATATCAATATTGGAAAATTTACTTTTTCTTCTGGTTCAAATCAAGCAAGCAATCAATCATATTTACCAAGATTACGTCGTGGTAAAAGTTGACACCGACGAACTTCGTTGCAAAAGAGAGCAAGCCTCTGGGATATCATAGTAAGTACAATCGCGCGTAAGTAATCCTTCCCTCGTCTTCTTTTCCTTAACATTTTTTTGCTATTCTGTCTTATTCTGGATAATTTAAACAATTATTCCAGTATATTTATGCTTATAGCAAAGCTTTTTTCGCTTGCTATTTTCGACCTTCGTCTAACATTTAGGATAGGCAGATCACTTTCCCTACATGCAGGATTCATTCACCCGTGTTAATTCTTCAAAAGTTATCTGTCAAAATGAGCATCGATTATTTACACGTCGCTTCGTGCATTGTCGCGACTGGAGTCAACGACTCTCTGACTGTCATACATATTCCTTTGAGAGGTGAAAACACCCGTCTGTCAACATTTGTATTGCCTATCCTCATTTTTTTTTCAGATATAAAAGATTCAGGTAGCAACACAAACATCGATAAAAACGCAACGTGTCAATCGATTTTTTGTCAATGTCGCAAATTCGCACAAATCAAACATTGAAGTGTTAAAATTTTCGTTGACAAAGAAGCTTACAGTGCAGCGACGGGGAGCGAGCGGCCATTGTCACACCGGATCATTAGTTAGCGAGTGTCGGAACGAGTCCGTTTCTATTTCGATCAGACTCCTTTATGTTACGAGGAAGCGAGCGCGTAAACAACTTTAAGCGGGATTTATGCTTCTATCTGAAATTTATAGTTATTTTTATATTATCTAAACACTGATACAGGTGCACTTAATTTCCTTACTTGAGATTTCTGTGTCGCAATATTGAAGACGCACGCATTCACCCCATGGAGCAGTCGCCGCCTGATGCGATATTTAATAAAACAGTTATTAATTATCTTCGCATCTAGTTTAGCACAAATGTTACAATGCACGGCTTGAGCGATATTTCATCGCTCGCAAAAAGTGAACCCTTTTTTATTCTTTTCTATTACAATTGTCACCCTTTCACTTCCATTTCAATTAAATAATGTCTGGTCATTTGGGGCGGACGCGTTAGCTGCTGTGCGCAGGGTGCTCGGTGCCCTGTACTCTGTTGGTGTTCGCGCCTTCGCTCCGACCCGGACCCTCGCGCCCTCGTCTAGAAGTGCGCGTCATCCTGCTCGCACATTAATCACTTCCATTATTAAACTTGTATTGTGTTCATTTGAAGATAACACGCTATAAAAGATGCCGTCCGTTTTTAACAAAATAAGCTCTCTGTAATGGCGCGTAAGCGGGCGCCGCTGAAGTGCGAGCGGCCGTTGCGAGAAACTTGATTAATGACTTTTCACTTTGTACAACAACAAATCCGCTTACGTCCGTAATTATCGATATTGATTTATGATTTACTTTTCATAGATGTATGTATACCTAAGCATTTTAACCTCTAAGCGACCAGAACTATTATACATTAGACAAAAACCTTGCGAGACGATTTAAACATTAACATCTTACAAAAATCTAAATAATAGTTTTGAAAAAAGTATGTACAAACAGTTCAGATTAAGTTTAGCTAGCTAGTACTGTATTCCTTTTGCAAAATAAAAAATTAAGAAGTTGCCTGTTCGAGCGTGCGGTGATTATGTTTTAAAGATTAGTCATAACATTTTCTCGAAGGTCCAGCATTATACTTATACTCGTAGCTATTTATATAATACAAGCTTTATGAATCATCGGTTTACTATTGCGTTTAGAATTAGATGGTAAAGAATTAATGTTTTCTCCGTTACCAGAAAAGTGTGTTAAGTTTTTACTTTTCTCAACCGTAATACTTAAAGGTTAACGTTAATTTTAGTAAGTAATATAAATTTAAGTAATAGGTTTTTACGTTGATCATTCATTGACCTCAAAAGTGTGTTATAATCCGCCGACTATGACGTGAGCTATGACGTATAACGTGGTCGATTACTGAGATATTATATTGCACACGTTATGAGTGACGTCAAACAATTAACCTGTTCCGATGGCGATCGCCGAAGTATTTCCGATATTTTGTGACTCAACGCTGATTATAGTTACACCGGATTAATTAAAATATTTTATCATTGAATTAATCTGTTTTAGATCACAATACACAAAAGTAAATCTAGTGAGTGAAAGTTTATTTCTAACACTAAAACGATGTTAATAAAGTTTGCCTGTAGGTCATGCATGTAAAGGTCAAAATTGTGATGCAAAACTTGTGTCTAAGTATAAGGTAGCAAGGTAGAAAAACATTTATTTAATTCCAAGAAATTTAGTGACATTTGACGCACCGTTTTCCTTGTTTGCTACTCTACTGAATTAAAGTCTACATTTGCAAAACATTCAATGCATTCACTTTCACTATTTCTTACTTCGTCTCTTCTAGAGATTTTTGCGAGCCTTAGCTTTGAGACACTTTTCACCTCAGTCTATGTTAAGGAAATTAATGATTCATAATCAACTCTTTAAGAAAATATGGATTATGTGAAATCGTATTGGTAAGAAAGGGATGAATACAGAAATGACGTCTAACAGATATACAGGGTTATTGATAATTCAATGTATTTCCGATAGGAGGTGATAGAGGGGATAGTTTGTGATAATTGTGACCCCCATATGCATTATGTAAAAGTTAAACATTATTGAGCTATCATGATTTTTAGATTTTTTCAAAATGAGTCAAAAATGCAACTTCATTTTTGCTTCAGATAGGCTTAGGAGATGATCTCCTAGCGGAGATACGTCGAATTACCAATAACCCTGTATAAAGGCAGGAAAAAATTGCCGCTTCCTCAAACCTTAAGCTAAGTTAAGGACGTCTGTTTTTAATTATAATTATGTTACGCACAAACGTTTCATTTCCCATTAGTCATTTATTCGTTGTTATAAAAACGTTTAGCAAGTCAACAATAGATGAGTCAGTTAACATATCGGTATGGAGTATTGATATTTGGCAACGCAAATGCTTGCCAATTTTTCCTCGACGGACAATGGCACCATATTATAAATATATGTTCCTACAACCTTGAACTCAAATCGTAAGTTATAGAAAGTACAGCATGTAATTTACTTTGCATTTGACAGTAAAGAAACATGCTAACTAACGTCGATCTTTTAAAAACACATTTTAATTCAAAGTTAATAATTATTCATTAAAAACAATAAAATAAATAATAATAAATATTTACAATAAATAACAATTTAATCTAGCCCAAAGCTTTTTATTCAGGTAAACATTAAACTATTTTTATATTTTTCAATTTTTGTTTTTAATTTTATGGTGACGTTGACTTTTTTTATTAATTAGTATGATTACGAAATAACTTCGGTGAATTTCGTGGATGACATCATCATTTCCTTTATAGCGACGGTATTAGGGAATTACCTCTCCAAAATGTACGATTCGTCTAATAAGTAAACGACATTGAATTTACATAAGTATTTGAATACACATTCACATTTTTAAGCTTTGTTCGATGGTTTTAGTTATAGTCAGCTATACTCCAATAAAGGAATCTTGCTATATCTGGGAATATATCTAGAATCTGTAGGTCGTAGGCATATTAATTGTATGATTTCCCAAGTTTTTTTTAAAAGTGTCTAAGTATACGATACTTCTACACAATATAATGTATATCATATATCACAGTTAATTTCAATACACAAAAAATCTATACATCAATTGTTCATTTAAAATTGATCATTCGCATCAGAATAAAGTCTTTAATTTACTTTAAGTTACCAACGAATATATTTCCTTTGCAATTCTATTAATTTAACACTTATTTATAATGTTTATCTTATTGTAATTGAATTAAACGTCATCGTATTTACATGTTATTTGAAAAAACCCAACTAAACAATGTGCAAATCTCAGAAAGCGATCTCGGAAAATAAAAGAGGGGTTTTCCGAAGGCTATTCAAGTGAGTGGAACTTTAAAGTGGAAATATACACTCGTATAATATAAAGTGTTATTAACTATGTATTGGAAAAATCCTACATTGCTTAAAAAGATTATTTGTCTCTTGGTAAAAAAGTGTTCAGTACTAAAGTAACTATTGCCTTATTCTAACAACAATACTCGACTCTAACAACTATAACACAGTTTAACAGCGTTCTAACTCGATATTTAGATAATTATACTTATTTCGTAACTAATTACAGCACATCACATATTACGATCGTCATGCCTCATAATAGACTTTTTGACAGAGACAGGATCTTACGGTAGTAGGCTATACATGGCTGTCAAAATATTCTATCTTATAGGTTAATAAAAATTGTTCTACTATTATGTATAAACCGTAAGAAACATTACTTCGTAAACAGATATAAATTCAAGATAAACTTATTAAAATTAATCAATAGCAATGAATTTTCCACTCAATTATTAAAACTTAATACGAGGAAAAAATATTGACGTGCTAATAAGAACAAGGTCTGTCCCGTTCCGGTTGTACGTGTCAAAACTATGACGTATGTTGTCTTATTGTGGCAATCAACGGGTAAACCGGTCTCATGTTATCTGTATGCAGCGCAACGAATGATATGACGTTTCTTGCGTTTCGTTTACAATATTGTTCTAATTGTTTGCCAAATGTTTGAAACATATACTTTAAAATAACTCCAATGAGTTTTTTTGTAATTATCCTTGTTTCTCTATTTATATATTAATTAATAGTATTAGTTTTCCTCGTTTGTTGATTGTTAATACACAACTTGTAATTTAGCACGTCTGCGCGATCTACATCATAGAAAAAGTTCTAGTAGTGAGTGTAAATTACCTACAATTTTACTATAGACTACTCATTAAAGTATTGAATTGACTTGACAATTAAAAAGGGTCTCAACCCTCTAGTTTTCCAGTTATTTAAAATTTCAGTTTTCGGGATTTTGAAATACTTTATAGTGTTGCAATAAAGATTCATTAAAATAATACAGCTAGCTGCAATTCCCTTATTTTATTGCAACAATGGTCCGCATGTTATACGCCCATAAAACAATAGGCCCTTTCGGTGCCGGTCCGTTGAAACGAGTCCTGAATACGCCGACTTCGGACGTTTACTGTTCTAAATTTAACAAAAGCTAATTTTGTTGCATTTTATTGCTTTGAAATAGGATCAACAGCCATTAGGGCATTTTTTGCCACGCCTTTTATTAGGGTGTCGTCCGAAGGCCGCGCGGCAAAAGACAAAGCGTTGACCGGAATCATTCGCATAAACAACGAGACGGTCCCTTTGAAGGTTTACGAGCACCGGAGCGGCGGCGCGGCTGCCCGCTGCCCAGCTCTCGTCCCCATCCTCGTCAAATGAAGTCACTAAAACCTTCATATTTAGCATGATTCACGGACACCAGCTAAACAATATTTAACGAAAATATGACGCACTAAAACAGTTACAAGTGTGAACATTCAGATATGCTAATTATTCATTTAATATAGTGTACAAATACTGCTATAAATTATTTATGTTTACCGTTTCAATAGCTTATTTAAATAGTTTCTCATGAATGTGATCTTGCAATGTTGTTCACATTTGAATCATCATCACCAGCTCACTATACGACCCCACCGAGGGGCCTGGAGTCGGAACCTACCCTAAGTTAGGGTGACTAGGCCATAGTCAACCACGCTGGCCAAGTGCGGGTTGGTGGACTTCACACATATCTTTGAATTTCTTCACCGATGTGCAGGTTGCATCACGATGTTTTCCTTCACCGTAAGAATGTCGGCTAAATTATGTACATATGAAAATTCGAAAAATCGAAAATCACATTGGTACATAGCCAGATTCGAACCCAAGACCTGTAGATTACAAGTCAAGTGCTTAAAGCACTGAGCCAACGACGCTCTTACAGACGCTCGGCATTTGAATATTGTTGGGTAAATTTTCAGTGGACGATTGGACGGCCCTTTAGTAATCCAGAACTAGGCTAGAAAAATAGAATATCCAAACATTTCTGTGTATTATAATAGTTTTGCAAACCTATAACTATCAGGATAACTGTCTTGCACTTAAATGAATTTAAATTATGTTAAATTAAAATAATTCATACGGAATAATATTAGTAATGTGAAAATTATTATCACTACCAACAAAAAATATTCAAAAAAGACCTAAATGTGTCTACTGGCCGAAAATAGCTCACATTAAATCCGCTAATGGGAACATGTTATAACCCTTTCAATGCTCGCTTATATTGTTTTATTTAGGGGTCAATGGGTAGTTTTTGCCGCGTCGCTATGAAAAGGTTTATGAATCAATTAATTAAATGTCGGCACGGTCATTGTCGCTGAGCAAATATGGAAATGAACTAGTTTCTAACAATGCAGTGATTTATGACGACTCGTAAACATTATAACCAGTGTAGCCCCGACGAGCCCGAGGTGAGAATTGCAATGGCCCTTTTTACTCTTCTGTTGTATAAACAATACACTTCCAAAATGTAACAACGGCATTTACAATTGCAGGATAGGAATTCTCAAAACTTTATAAACGGTTATTGCCCAAATCTTTGTTCTAAATTCAACTGTGAAAACTTTTTTGTTTTATTCCCCAGTTTCTAATATTGTGTCATTAAGGAGAAAGTAGAGTTGTAAACTTTGCAGTAAAAGATATTTCAACTTTGGTGTTTTTATAAGTGCAACCAGTTATTTTATCGTTGGGTGCGGTTTACAGCAATGTCTGATATAAATATTTGTATTAAATATATTTTAATACATTTTCGATAGCGTTCGCTGTTGTATATCTACTGAATAATTACTTGTAATGCTCATAGTCCATTTGAACATAGACAATGATATGATGTTACTTAAATTCGTAGTATTTCATTAATGGGAATAAAAGTTGAAATAAATTATTGTTTTTAAAGTTTATCAATATCTTGTATCGTCGAAGTAGAGTCTGCGTGGGCGTGGGAGCAAGTGCTGTGGGAATATTCATTGCCCTGACACACTATCTATGACACATTTAGGCAAGGATCCAGCGTGCGCACGTATTTAAATACTCATAAAAAATACAATTTTAACTTGAACACTTCAAATAAACAATAAAATCTAAAAAAGAAAGAAGAAAATTAACCTACCGATTTTAGTACCTCTTAAAACATGTAGTTTGTGAGTTAAGTAGAAGTATTTTTAAATTATCACATTCGGTTGAATAGAATCTCAGATTCGATCCAGAACCATAGACCGGTAAATGTTTGTTTACTAACTACTTATAAGGTTTTGTGTCGCTTACATTCATAACTGCGAGAGCGTTACCTTTAATGATTATTAAGTAAAGTTAATTTTTACTTCTTAGTTGTCGTTTTTTTTTATTTTTTAGTTGGCAATACTCTCAAGAAGAGATTTTTTCTATAAAGGGGCTGTTATTTTAGTTTACAATATCTACATGCGTCAGCATCCGGGTAGGCCGAGACAATGTGTCTACTTCTAATAACTAATTAGGGAAATTTAAAGGCCCGAAGCTCATCTTCCAACTTTATACGAATTTATTGGCACGTGATGTGTACGTGCTTCGTAGATGGCCGCATGCTATCGATCAGGTCGACACGCGTGCGCGGTCCTTGCTACAGCGACGCGACGCGCACAGATCAAACGTCCTCCTAACTGACACGTGCCGTTTTTACATCGAAGATTATAAGATTTTTTCCCTCATAAGCTAATGTGTTTTTTCCTCTTACATCTCGACAGTTGTAAAAATATTTGTTTCTAACTAACACTCTTAAAATCTACGGTGTTTAAATATAAATTGACATTCTTTAATAATGAGATTTAATTTTTATACTACTGATGTTACTAAAATTTTGCTACTCCTATGACCATTTTAGCACTAAGATTCGTTTTTCTTCGTTTTATAGATAAAAGTCCTCGTCATCATGACTGTTACAAGTTAATCCATTTTCAGATACGCAAATGAAAAGTGGATTCATCTGTTGGACACGCTTATTTAGTTTCATCTTGAGAGATACTAGCTACTTGGCTTGGCTACTTCTTAGGTCATTGAAATTAATTTTAGATGGGATGATGATTAAAGACCTCATTTTTCTGATTAAAATGACGGGTAAAAAAAGAAAAAACGTGCAAAATAAAACATAGACTAATGACATCTGATCTGCGAAATCTTTAAGGGAAATGACAGATAAAGTTCGAAGATAATATAAATCTGCTGCACTTACGATAATGGGGATAAATATCCGATGTTGATGTTAACAAAACTTGCTATAGATCACTTTAAGTGACAGCATAAGGATAGGATGTCGCAACAATACCGACACTCGGAGAGCTCGTTATCGGCCTTCGATCGTTCATCGATACCTTTAAAATGTTTTGTTCAACTATGCAATGCCTTTTGTTAATTTACTTATAGCACTACACAAAAGCTCGCGATGCGCTTTTAAGTTATCGGGCGATATAGTATTTAAGCCTAAAAGAATATTCACTAGTAGTTAGTTTTATGCTTATAGAATGGGCATATGTTACTCAATATTACTTATTGTGAAATCGATTTATGAATATAAGTTCTTGCCATCGTTCGCGATATTTTCCGCATGAATTATGAAAAACCCGAAATTGGTAGGTCGGTACAGAATGTTCCCAATGTAAAATTCCATTTTCAAGGCAAATTAGAGAAGGTAAGATAATATGCCACGAAATGATTATCACGTTGAAAACAGTTACCCACCATTCGTACGGGCGTTTTTATAACGGCCGTTTAAAAAGCTTTGGGATAAAACAAATGCATTTCCATCAAGTTTCCATGTATCTGTTCATACGGTAGCACTTTTAAAGTGCAATAGTTTTTTATCACTTAGTGTTGGGCGGACGGAAATAGTGGTTTGAAAGCGTTCGTTTGATGGCGAGCGTTAAAAAATCGCCCGTGCGAATGAGGGTTTAGGTAGGGCTTAGTGAATTTTAATTTAATGTACCATTTACATAGCATGTCTTACCTGTAACATATATACATTTCTTCCTTTCAGCAAATCATAATAAAACCGTAACAACATTAATTGCACAACAAAATTTAAAAACAGAGCTATTGTCTAAAAAATAATGATACAAAATACCGTTTTCATAACGTCATAAAACGTTATTGAATGTTACCCAGATGCTAATAACTGTTGCAATAGAGACCTACCTATGTACACTTTTTTATTTTATTCTATACGGACAAAAATATCGCATTTCATTTGATTTGTATCAGTTGCCAGGGTTGACTCCCCCTTATGTTCCCCCCTCGTAAGCATATATGGTACATTTATCTCGCTACAAAAGGAACAAAGGCTCCGTTACAAATATATAAAACACTCGAAACGCCGAAAGAGCATAATGCCCATCATTATAAATTCATGTGCTTTGTCGTTTACAGTATTTATTTTGATACGTTTCGAGGGGAGAAAACCCTCTTAACGCTCGAAAGCTCCCGAAATCGTGTAAAGAAGGCGGAAGGGCGAGTGGGGCGGCGTCCGGGGCTCACGGGATTGGTTCTCCGCCGCCCCACCATGAGGAGCTCCGCCCTGATGGAAATCTTCACGGAGCGATCGTGCGGACGGACATTCAGTAAGCGCATGCCACCGTTGTTAGTTAGACGTGTAAACCATTCACTTTTTGGAATACTGAATCATCGTTTCGTCTGAGTCAGTGTGGATTGTGATGTTTGTCGTTGTTCGCGTGTAAGAACATAGTGTTTGTTATGCACGCTATGGGCGACCCCGCTGCGCTGGCCGGCATGTTACCCTTCGACTCGATAGGGCTGTACGAGCAGCCGAAGCCTCGCTTCATCTTCAAGATGCCACGGGTAGTTCCCGATCAGAAGGCCAAGTTCGAATCCGATGACTTGTTCAAGAGACTGAGCAGGGAGAGCGAGGTTAGTAACTTATTCTTGTAACTATTACGTGTTATTTAGGTTATCTGAACGCTAAAAGGTAAAACGTCGTCTTGCATATGTCAGTTAAAAAACAGGAAATTTTGTCTGGAATGTTGTTCAATTAATAAACGATTATTTTATTGTAAACGCTTAGCTGTCTACAAATCTACATAAATTGTTAAATATAATTCCTTACAGTTATTTGTCTTTACGCATTAGTTAATTACTAATTAATAATAATTTAGACTAATAATTAACAATAATTTAATATATTACTTGAAATAAAATGATCTTGCTGGTGAATAATTTAGTGGTGGAAAAAAGATGAATAAACTTTTGGTTCTTAGATTTTAAGGAAAGCATATTATATTAAATAATAGTTTGTGAAAGTAACCTAAATAACGACATGTAGTTAATTCGATATACTTTTCCTATATCTAGATTCGTATAAGAAAACATTAGCCAATGTTTTACCTTATTTTACTAATATTGTATAATACAAAAATAGTAATGTATAACTTGATATTGTCGAAATGATAAAAATCTGAAGTCAAATGTTTACAACACTCGTTATTTAAGAGTCCGATTCTCAAATGCCAGACCGCTTACGCAAGCCAGCTTAACAAGTAAGTGTGATAAAGTATATATTAAAGTAACAATTTGTGTTCAGGTTAGGTACACCGGTTACCGGGACCGTCCGCCAGAGGAGCGGCAGATGCGGTTCACCGCCGGCTGCCGCGAGGGACACACGGAGATCGCCTTCATATCCACCGGCACCAACTTACAACTAGTCTTTGATCACTCGCCTTACAACAACCGTGGGTGCGACTTCCAAAAGGAAAACGGCAAGGTAAGAGTTACAGTTGAGTTACGGAGCTGACGGATTTATTAGGTATAGTCGAACCTGAATAAGCAATAACTGGATAAATGAGAAACTTCTGTATGAACGACGCACATGAGATAAGAGATGAACCTCCAGAAGTGGTATTAGTGAATTACCTAAATCGTTTTTCAAAACAAGATACAGGCGCGGAAATTCGCTGTTTTCCAATTTCAGAAATATTTCTTTCTCTCATCGAACGAGACAAACTCCGCATCTTTTGAGAAATAACTAATTAGGATAATAAAAAGCAATTGACCGCGTACTACTGTCCGACCTTTTCTCGTACAAGACACATTTAAAAAATTTCGTGATATTGGTTATTGTTTCACGTCGTCATCTCAATGCATATAAAACGTGCAAGACATTGTATCTTTTAAGGTACACCACCGCCATTTTCCCTGACTGTACCTAATACATGTGTTATTTAGCCCCTTACTTTATTGTAAGTTTTAGATGAGGAAAAATTTATTTATTTAAATTTCATAGTAGTAATGAGTCCAAGTTTCCTACTCGTTTTTATCTCTTGAATTAATGATGTGAGCAAATATAGAAGTAATAGTATGTACTAAAAATGAAACCTCATATTCTATCTCATTCTCTTATTCATAGTTTCCTCGTTTCTTGTAATTTTTGCTATTTTTATTTTATGGAATACCCTTTGATAGATAATAAGCCAGAAGTATTTAAAACTTTCAAATACAGTAAATTACACGTGATAAAAGCATACAATATCAACTTGGAAAAAACTATTATACAATTCTTGGAAGTGTTAGTGCGAAGTTAGTAGCCACGCCTCTTTCTTTTCTAAATATGTCCCATAAATTGTTAATGGACCCTTCTCGGAACCGATCCTTAGATTTTATTACGTCCTTCTGGTAGATGAAAATCTTAATTGGTTTAATTATTTGTAACACTTATAATAATTTGTTTTGTTTATTTTTCGTGAATTGGGAGTAATAAAATGTATTTAGAATTATGTTAACATAATAAAAGTATTGATTGAACTTAAAACGATATTTAATATAATACTTTTCGTTATAAATCGATTAATCTACGGTGTTTTAAATTGCATTATCAAAAATCTATTCCCTAGAAGATCGTGTACTGTTTATGACAATGTTAACAGGACATTTTGTAAACATGAATAATTTTAGTCTGTGATAAAAATGACTAAATAAGTCAATTTTAACTTGAACTGAAATTAGTTTGGTTAACATTAAATTTGTTCCATCGCGCCTACAAGGAAAATATACAAATCATAAACTATTTATGTAAACAACCTACAATCCGGCTGATTTATCGTACAAGTAAAATTAATTGTAATTAAAGTGTTTATGTCAAAAGTATAAATGATAGATTTCATATTAAATATGATAACTAAATATTACGCGAGATCAAATTAATCTATACTAATATAATAAAGCGTAAACAC
>LD699455.1:4395159-4439827 GCA_003118335.3 Papilio memnon
CATCCTCACGCTATCGCAATTAGGGGCAATTAGCCGGCGTCACATGGCAGCCGGGCCGGACTGCACGCGCGGCGCACCTGTAAATGCACTGCGCCCGCGCAACAACCCCTCTTTATTACACTCAATTTACCCAAGCAACCGTTCACATTCACGCTCCGTCGATTTAGCGAACGAATAATTGATTGCTTTAAACACTCTGAAAGCAGTTTTATTAACATTTTATATTCAGGTATAAAGAGGAATATAGATTGGTCGATATTTTGTCTAAATAATGAATCAATAATTTAACAAGTGTGTGTGTGTGTGTGCCACGGATATACTAATGATAGTCTATTTCTATTTTTTATTAATTTATTCATCAAAATTAACGAAGTGAATGAGCTGAGCTAATTTCATTATTTTGTAATTATTAACAGTTACATGGTTGTGCAATTAAGAGCTAATGTTGCATAAATCAAGTTTTCAGGTAATTTTAATTATCGACACATTATATCGTTCATGGATATATTTAAAATGTATGTCTTGTATCAATATCATTTATTGCAAATATAAACTTGCAAAAAAATACACATACCTAATAGTCGGTTGATTCCCGACACTATCTCGTCTAACAGAGACGTTCTTATATGTGATCATCACTTTTTAAGTCTCATCACAATGAAGTATATGATCTGTATCAAATATCAAAGGAAATTATCATAACATCTAAAAGTATCCAAATGCTACACGAGAGTCCAAATACATCCTTATTAACCATACAACAGCGACTACCTGAATTTTCCGCGGAACTGAGCATTAGATAGTCGATAAGTCCTTGTATCCGAATATCGATTTTATCTGGGCCTATATTGTGACACGCGGCACCTTGACCGCTCAAATTGAGCAGGTACCTGCATTATTGGACATCGTATCCGATCGACATCCGCAAAAAACTATAGCTCGTACAAGTACAAGGCAAAATCAGGGAACGATATCCCGATCTCGTACACAATGAAGCCGTGATTTATCAGCTTCTTTTTGTGTAAAAAACGCAGGTCAGTGTAAAGGCGAAGCACCAAAAGGGCATTCAGTATAATCCGTGCGCGAACCGTGGGAACCTTATGCTTGTATGCTTTTTATGTAACAACTACATTACATTAGCATTATGCTTAAAATGAGAGTTATTTTTTTAATAATTTCATTACATGTGACAAAACTGAAATTTTTTATGTCACAAATTACTACTATTTAAGTATGCAAATGTAATGATACGGGTTTGTTTGCTCGATATGTTTATAACTTTTGTATATTCTAATCGTTTTCAGTGATGCATCATTGAAGACTAAGCACTATTAAATGTTTGTTATGTGGTATTTAAACATAAAGAGATGATCGCAGTAGTATAAAAGCGACACCGATGTGAACGTCTCGCAGTCCGCAGGCTGTAGGGTTTCCCGACACGCGAGCTCCCAGCCGCCCGCTCCTATTTCTTATATCGCACCTGAGTGACGATGTAATGCGCATGCATGCGGCTTCCCAACTCAACAACTTTAACGTATATTATAAAAATACAAGTTTTGAATAGATCAAGAAATAGAAGCCAAGCACCTACTTGTTGGTAGATATTGAAAAGGGCCTATAGTCAGCATTGGAATTATCGTTCTTAGTTAAGTCAAATTAAAAGGCATGCCTAATAATAGAACTTGATCGTAATACATCCTCTTCCATTCGTCTGTCTGGGACTTTATTTATACTGTATATAATTGTGTGAAGTTGAAAGTCTAATTGAACTGTTTGTTTATCCAGACGGGTAATTACGTCGCTGCAGAGCATACATCAAAATGTCGGCGTTTTACTGCCGCGTCGGGACGCGCCCGCGGCACTTTGAAGACGAGAAGCGCCATCGCGACCATATGTTTCCTCGAATTAACGTCTGTTTTCAACGAAGAAAACGGCCGTCGTAAAACACATAGATCACTGCATAAAACTTTAATAACTGTTTATTTGTAATAAAGTTCGGACGTCGGCTGCCAGACACAGGAATATTTGTTTGGAAGTGTAGAGGACGTGCTTTATTAACAAGCAAGAAGACTGTTTCAGATTTACTGTTTAACCTTTTGTTTAAATCTGATATTATTCATATGTAGACAAATCTCATCTACTTAAATAGATATGAAAATGTAGTCGCTGTATCTTTGAATCCGAACATCATTTTAACATCATCAATTTACAATTTTAGGCGACTTTACCTAATCCCCTCGCGTCAATGGCAATTTTAATAACTAGGCTAGCGAATGAATCTTGTAATAGCAATTTTTTGCAATAATCATGATCTTTTCATTTAATGTATCAAAAATTCAATCTCAACTAAGCTGTTTTTTAATACATTTATTACACTAAAATTTTAAGATCTAATTCGAATCATAACTGACTGTTGTCCTTAGATAAGAATCGGGTATTTGGCACACAGGAAATTTAATAAAATTAATTAATCCAGGTACTCGTGCGCTCGGAGAGAGCGAGGAACTAAGTGAATAGTGAACGTGCCACGTGCCGGATAATCCTTCGTAATTGCCGGCCCTCCCGGATCATCCCGGGGATCATCAGGTGCTTATACGCAACCCTAACACACCCTCACCTTTTTCTAACGAATAATATATTATACATAGTATTTTAAATATAACATCTGAGAATTCTTGTTAACTACAATAAAATAAAATATGTCGTGTACCATCCTTCGACCACGTTACCACTTAACTATGGGTGTGATCGTGGTCAAGTGCTGATTTTTACAATAATGAAATAAATAAATTTTAAGATTTAAATTATAATTAGGTTCGGTTCATAAGTGTGAATAAGTAAGGGAAAAGATATTACCCTTTTAAAAGGATAGAAAGAAGAAGAGGACTAGAAATGGCTTCGATTGGTTTCAGTCACTTTTACCAATGGCACAAGAGATCCGGTTGTTACGGTCCAAATGAGAAGGATGAAAATGATGTGAGAAATAGATTATATCAACTTTTGAAATTGATATTTTGGAATTAATTTTGATTAGTTGTGATTAATTTATTAAATTTAGTTTCAATAACATTAAATTCTCTATTACTTGTAATTTATAATGTTTTTCTAATCTGTCCATTTGTGCTCTTGCTCTTTGGCGCAAAATGTCGTAAACATTGTCATTTGTCAAACATTTGTTCCTTGAAATTTTAACAATTTTACCACAATCTGCTTCTATAACAAAGTATTAAATTTAAATGAACGAAGTAATAAATAGTGGCGAGATGAAGGATTCATACTCCATTTATCACCAAGAATACTTCATAATGGCTGAATAGTGAGTAAACTAACATTATTTCATTTTCATTGAATTACTGTTATGGTAGATACGTGTACTTTTTATTCATTTCAAAATTGATATCTATTTATATATGGTTACCTACCGACAATATTGTTTCCTATTTATTAAAAGAATCACAATAATAATGACTTAAGCAGCCAATGTGAGCATAAAATAACCTCCCGTGAGTCTTTCACCCAGCTGTTTAATGAGAGCTACTTAAGTTGTTGGTAGAATTTAGCATGTTGCCTTAGTGTTATTGCATATGATGGCAAGCAAGATAAAAAAAATGCAATTTAATGTTTCAGTCGCAAGTTGCAAACAGAAAATTTACAAGGGATATATGTAATACCCGCATATGAAAATTCACTATGTGAGTATACTTGTATTTTAATTTAAACACCTTAAAACAATATTTAAAATAAATAAATCTTTTGATACAAACAGTCAATATTGCTTATAAAAAAAATATCCAAGGAATTCCATCAAAATTGTATTTGCATTCAAATCCATTACCCATTTTTAATGATTGATGAAAAACTTTTCATAATTTGTTGCAGTATGGTTTGGAGTGATATTTATAAGATCTGGTGTATACAAAGGTGGAGTGTTTCGCTTCACTTTAACTTTACCTGAAAAATTCCCTAATGATGGTGTTCCTGTAAGTAAATATGTCCCCGCTAACAAGAGGTTTGATTTCAAATCATCAAAATTTATTAAGATTAAACATATTTTAAATTATTCTTTGTTTCAAGGTTGTCACATTTACATCAAAACTGTATCACCCTGCAGTAAATGCAACTACTGGAGTTCTCAATTTAAATGAAGTTTTCCCTCAATGGGATAGACAGCAAAATCATATCTGGCAAATACTGAAATATTTACATTTAATATTTAACAACTTGAATTTTAAATCTCCAGCTAATATTGAAGCATCAGATGCGTAAGTATTTATCTTATGTAAATCCTTAACCAACTGTGGAGTAACTTTTATATAGTGGGAAAACCATACATATATGTCTAAAAAATTAGTGATGCAGCTTCTTGAATAAGCTAAATAGGATCCTAAAGAGAATTGTCCACTTGTTTGCATTTTTTCCACTTATCCCAGATGTTTGATAATGATCAAGTATGAGGGAAGAAAATCTCAATCTGTTTTGTAATCCGCGGTTTCTCCTTAACATAAAAATGTTTGCAGGTTTAAGAACAACCGAAAATTATTTTTGGAGAAAGTAAAAGAATGCGTAATGTGTAGTATTGATCACATTTATGATGACCCTCCTGTTGATGACAAACATTACATTACCTTCAAGCCATATGATCCAGAACTTCATGAAACCGCAAAAAATGACATGCTTAAGTTGTCAAAAACTAATGAGGGGTCACATGGAATATCCTGGGTGCAGCCAGGATCCTTTCAATCATTTTCTAAAGAAACTACATGATCTTACATCTTTTTATTCAAAGCTAATTACACTATTATATAGCCAAACTTTAGCCATAACAATACCTGTGATAAAATATGACAAAAATGTATTTTAAACAAATTACAAAGATATAAACAGAGAGTATTACACATTTTGCTTATACAAATTAATGTTTAGTTCATTTTTTTTTTAAATCTAATAGGGATAAATTAATACAATAATTCTGTTCAATTATTGTTTAGTTTGCACCAGAATGTATTATGTTGTGTATGGAAATAAATATTTTAGCTGTGTTAATATTGTTACTATGTACATATATTAAATGTTTACATTAATCTGGAATGGCTCTTAATTTTATCCTAAACCTATTTACATTTTCTTGAAGCCAATTCTGATCTAACTTGTAATTATTGTGTTGCCATGTAAAATGTGTTGGTGGATTTGATTCACCATTTCTAAATTCAAAATATTTACTAAGTTCTATCGCTAGCTTAGATCTCACTAACCCAATTCCACCATATTTATCATCACTTGGGTGATACACTCTTCCAGTTTCCGGCAGCATAAATATTTTGTCAGGCATAAACTTTGCTTTCAAAAGATCTCCAACATATCCATAAGTAAGAAAGTGGTCATCACAAGCATTATTAGGGATTATATGTGTGTAAACAATAGGAACATCATCACACCTTATATAATTTCTTTCCCTGCCGCATAGTGATATGTAGGGAAAGTCGTTTTCATATCTACCAGTATTATTTAATCTAATTCGCTTAAAGAAGAACTCCAAAAACTTTTTCTCTTTGAAGCATGATGTAAAATTCTTCATTTTAGAGTCATCTAAAAATAGCTGAAAACAATGGTAACATTCGTTGATCAAGGATTTTATTTCATCAAATGGACAAAGTTCAATCCCTTACCATTCCTTGATGATCTATATAATAAAAGTATTCTCTAATTTTTGGTTCAGGTTCTTGTCCTTGAACATAAGCAATATTTCGTTGTAGTATTAAACGTTGGGAAAACTTTGGTAACACAGAATACATTGCGTTTAGTCGCATTCTGTTATTTATAACTATAAAAATAAAATGTAAACAAAGCCTTTAAATGAAAAGATCTAATGTCAAATAAGGTCAGGTCAGGAGAATTCAAATCATAACAAAGAAATGTCAGTGTCAAATAAGACAAATCGTGAAGTTGATATACAAACCAAAAGCGGCAAAAAACAAAACTAACAGTATAATAGAAATTATTATTTTTTGTGTGGTGTGTATTATTAATTTTCGGTGTGAAAAGCGTAGTTTTATTTCTAATCGCTGAAATTAATTTATAAGTGATGATTATGTAGCCAATAACACCCTTAACATAATATTTTAAGTGTTGAAAAGATGTATCGGGTGATCTAGCATAATGGTTTTTTTTATCACTACGAAGCATAATTGGCTGTACGATCAACCTCTTCCAATATTTTGTTTCTGAAAAATATGCGCGTGACAGTTTGATGACAGAATGACAGATTAACAGCATACCAACTGGAAATCAACACAAAGATTTATAATAAAAATAAGATTAATAATAACAATTTCTACATGTAACTCCTGTTAATAAAATTGACTTTCGTGGTACTCAAATAAAATTTGCAGTATTTTTCCTAGCTGTCATAACTTTTTACAACTTTTGGTATTTTAATTACACGTCTAGTCTAGTATTCTTTATATGGAATGTTTTAAACAAGAATGGACACCTTACGAAGATCATGGAAACTCCGTAAGTAACCAAGAAGAATTTTTGTTTTTCATGGATTGAAAATTTGACCTTTAAAGTGTTTATACAATTTCCAGAAGAGTTCGTCGCTCACAAGGCAAATGTCAACTGTTTGGCAATGGGACACAAATCAAATCAAGTTTTAGCTACTGGTGGAGATGACAAAAAAGTGAATCTTTGGGCTATTGGAAGACAAAGCTGTTTGATGGTTAGTTCTGATTTATTCCCTAGTAGATCGCAACTACATTGTATTCATAAAAGGTTACATAAATTTGAAATGCTTCTAAGGTTAATACTACTCCTTTAGGTTCTCTTACTAATCTTCTATACAAATAAAAGTATTTTAAAGTACCCACAATCTCGCAATTAATTAAAATGTACTATTTTAGAGTTTAAGCGGTCACACAACACCAGTGGAATGTGTTTGCTTTGGTCATTCAGAAGATTTAGTCTGTGCTGGGTCACAAACGGGAGCCTTGAAAATATGGGATCTTGAAGCAGCAAAACTTATAAGAACTTTCACAGGTCATAAGGGAGCTATTAAGTGTATGGACTTTCATCCATATGGAGATTACTTGACTACAGGCTCCTGTGACAGTAATATAAAATTATGGGATACAAGGAAGAGAGGATGTATAGTAACTTATTCCAGTCACCGACTTGCAGTGAATAGTTTACAATTCAGCCCTGATGGCCAGTGGATTGCATCTGCTTGTGAAGATGGTAATAACTTCTAATATAAAGTACATATTTGGATATAGAAAGTTAGATAATAGAATATGTTTGTTATTCAAGCTTAATGTCTGGTCAATGTCTTAGGGGTTGAGTTAATGAGGATTGTAAGAAACCTTTGATCACAATTACTATGTGATGTTTCCTGATGGGAAACTAATGGGATTGATTGGATTGGATCAGCCCAATCGGAAAAAAACCCATTACTTACATGTATTTCTTTCAGGTCTTGTGAAAGTATGGGATGTGCGTGTGGGTAAAGTTCTGCAAGAGTTTGTGGAGCACACTTCCCCTGTAACATGTGTCAAGTTCCACCCGCATGAGTTCCTCTTGGCCAGTTGTGGTAGTGATAAAACTGTAAACTTTTGGGATATGGAAAAATTTCAACTAGTATCAAAATTTGAAAAAGACAATACATCAATTAGGTAAATTGAACTAATTTGAATTTTGATATAACTGCTATGTTTCTTTTACTCTGTAAGATAGATGTTTTTCTTTTTTATGTTATAGACATATGACATTTAGTGATGATGGTGCAACCTTATTGGGTTGTGGCAATGATGGCTTGCATGTGATTGGCTGGGAGCCTGCTCGGGTATTGGATACAGTGTCTGGTCATTGGGGACAAATACATGATATGACAGTTGCTCAAACACAACTCGTAAGTTATAATGTATGGTCATTAATATAGTCAAACAAGGATGTATAGCTCGGTGGGAGGTGCTAAATATGTCAACCCTACATGGACATTGAAAATGGCATAAACGGAGGGTACTAGTGAGCTATCATAATTTAGTTTACATAACCAGATCAATTAAATTGTTTGTCTATACATTAGACACATTAGAGAAAATTAAGACAATTATGTAGGATTTTATTGTTAAGTTATTAATCACTTTATAGTCCGAGTTGTATAAACAATTTTAATTCTATAGGATTACTAAATTAACAGTACAAATTGTGACCATATGTTTCAAAATAAATTTCAGATAGCAGGATCATTCCATGCAACATATGTGGTTCTATCAGTTGTTGATCTGAACAAAGTGCATCCATTTGGCGGGCCGGCCCCCACTGTCCCCACTGCGGTCAGAGATTTATCACCATTTCAAAAGGGACATTCTGTTCGTAAAAGTTTTTCCAAAGAAAAGCCGCCTAAAGAAGGTATAAGTATTTTAATTACATTAGCGACAATTAAAGTGCATCATTAATTAAAAAATTATGTGTTTCAGTAATGCACAGACCAACGCTTCTCGATGAGAAAACGGCTGAGGAATCAGCATCAGGCACAGAAGCGGACGAGGACTCAGGTGCCGTTATATCAAATATTAATGATTACACTGAAATATTCCGACCCTCCAGGGCATGTGAGTAGATTAGAACATTGTTACTCGCCAAATTATAATGCTTGCTGTATCAATATTAACATTTAACAAACTTAATTCTAATGAACACTTGCATGAATACTGCTTATACAATTCCACCTTATAAACTACCCTTACTAACTACAACAGAAATATTTTATGATTTTTGCAATGAATAAATAAAATTGAATATTTTGGGTATTTTCAGTGTTGTGTGAAGTTTAATTTGTTTCCAGTGACACGAACACCGCCCCCTGCGACAAGCTTATCATCTGATGATTATCCAGAACCAAGTAAAACATTGTTTATGATTTTATGTATTTAACTGACTTTCGGTGATTTTATTTAATACTAACTGCTATTAAATGCATTTTAATAGTGCCGGAGTCATCTCGCAAATTGGAGTCTGCAATGAGCACATCTTTGCGCGACCTGATGCTGGATGAGCCTACGCCCGCGCACGTTCTTCATGCCACTCACGCCCCGGGCGTCCCGCACGCCCCTCACGCCCCGCTCGCACGCCCTCCGCCCCAGCCCTCGCCCCCGCAGCGCCAGCGGGCAGAGTACTCCCGCATACCCACACCCAAGGATCACTATGCAGCACTCGAAAAGAAATCTGAAGTATTTAACAGTAAGAAAAATTTTAATATTCATAACTCCTCAATTTCAGCCACTAACACAACTCGAACGTTTTGAATATGTAAAAACTTTAAAACATGTGGAATGGAAATATGTACTACTTGATATGAATTAAGTGTTTGTATGGATATTTATTAACTATAAAATTGCTTTTATATAAATTGTATGTTTTACTACTTATAGGAGTGTTTCTAGTTATTATAAAAATGTGTTTTTTTTAATAATTATTATCTCCTTTCCTATGTTATATTTAGACTGTATACCTTACTTTAGTTATTAGATGCATAAAATATCATTAGTAGTTTTGAATATTTGTATCCAAACACACTTTTCAGTTTCATTATACCTGTTATGTATTAATCGATTTTAAATTGACTATTTGGTTAGTTGTTGTTGAGGGAAATGGTGCAATTATTTTTATTTCTTTTAATTTCATACTTAAATTTTCTTTTGCCTTATCAAAAAATGCGAATTTTTGTTATCATTTAAAGTTATTCATATGACTTGTTTGTTTAGCAGGGCCAATGGATAACAGTAAAGATGACAACTTTTGTATGAGTAGGAAAACATCCACGCCCAATGAATTTGTTGCCCATTCCCTAACAGCGTGCTCACTAAACCGACATAACTCATACAAAGAAACCAAAACAACTACTGAGATGTGTAAGTCTAGATTTACACATTTTGATAATAGTTGTTTCTTTTTTTATTATTTATTTATTATTGGCACTCATTTGTTTTTAAAATTTTAAAATTTGAATTTAAGACGATTAAGCGACTTTTGTATGTTGTACATTATAAAATGTTTTTTAATTAATTATTTTATGATATTTAAACAATAGATAAATATTTTAATCTCTGAATAGATAATTTGGATTAAGAAATATTTTAATCCATTGAAAAAAAAAACAGTTTACGGAACGAGAATATGTCTAGTTTCTATTATGATGCACACTCTAATTACCATTTTAGGTGGCAACACTCTCCGGCAGAGCACTAGCGAGGTGTCACTGGGCCCTCCCTCTCTAGGGCCGAGGTCCTTATCCTTCAGCAGATCTCCAAACTCAAATACACGGTATTTATTGCACCATTAAATTATGTTATATTGTAACTTATTTATAATTTTCGTAATATTTACACAATTACGTAATAATAACGTAACAATAACGTAACTAAACTCAGTATCAACTCCCGCCAGAATGGCGCGCTATTCTAATAAAATTAACTGAATGACATTGACAGATGTCGATAGAGATGGACGTATATGCCAATAATCTAGTGTTGCGCCAATCCTCCAGCGCAGTACTGATTTTCTTGTTAACACTATTATGTAGTATTTATATATTTTGTGTTTCGCAGACGAAGGGTGGACAGCGTAAGTCGCGATCCCGTGCCGGCGCCTCGCAACGAAGACCCCGAGCGGGAGCCGGAGCCCGAGTTCATACCCTACGCCACAGACAGACCCGTGGGTTTGGATCTTGACGAATTTCTACCAGTGAGTATTTTTAGTTAATTTAGCCTATCATTTATAATTAAATAGCGTATTGAGTTTATCTGAGATCGGATCGGAAATGATGATGATGCAGGATGTCAGCAATCACAGCGTTTTTAAAATTATTGTTTTTTTAATAAAAATCCCTACACTGACGACAGTCTATAGTCTATATGTTTTCACATTTTTCACTTAGGGGGTAAATAAATTGGAAAAATCACTTATAAAGGGACAAAAACTACAAACCAATAGTAGCAAAGAAACAAGATTGCCATGGTGACGGTAATAGTTATCCAATGGCATAGGCCTTCGTTGTCATTTGTGCATTTGACATTTGCAATTGTATACAATAAAATAAAGTGATTATAATATAAATACATACATGTGTGTGCGTGCAGCGCGGGCTGGCGGCGTGCCTGGGGCGGGGCGGGGCGCGCGGCGGCGGCGCGCAGCCCAGCGAGCAGGAGGTGCTGGGCGTCATGATGCGCGGACACGACTCCATGATGGCGGTGCTCGTGGCGCGCCAGCGGGCCCTGCAGGTAATCATCACCGCGACATTACAACACACCAACACATATAACAGGCATGGCGAACCACTGCCACACGACACAATATTTTGAACATAAATCATAAAAACAATACGAAAAACTATGAAGTAGGTATTATATAAAATTCGAACACGCATCATTGAATGGACGTAATAATCAGTCAAAATTATTTGATGGCGCGTTTAAGACTGCATTATACATTTTTTTTAAATGGCACTTTTTTTTAAATGAATAAAGGTTGGCCACCCCTGACCTATAAAATATAACAAATATGGTTTACTCTTGGTCAGTACAGCTGTAGAGTTGCAACTGCTAGTTATATATTGTATGGAGTCACTGGAGCCAGTTATTTCACAATGTGCCAGTTGATTGGCAATCCAGTTATTAAGCGCTACTGACCCACTGTACTAGCCTAGTGTGAACCGCGCAATATAGTATCCATAATTTGATTTGGAATCTTGGAAACTAGTGTGATTTTTCTATGTGTCAACTCAAGACTTAATTTTAATGTATTGCTTTCAGATATTCCACTCTGTTAGAGTAAATAAAAGTCTGAAATCGGCTTTAGAGTCAGTGATTGCGCTAGAAGACACATCAGTCATTCTGGATATACTTAACGTGATGGCACATAAACCGTAAGCAACACATACACAAGTATGATAAGTGAATGTGTGTCCTGTTATACAATAATTCATACATTTTTAGATCCCTGTGGAATTTGGATATATGTTTGCTGATGTTGCCCAAAATTTATGACTTGCTGCAAAGCAAATATGAATCGTAAGTATTTTCTTTATAACAGTATAAGTGGATATCCGTTTTACATTATAATTAAACAGTAGATCAAGTGCATCGATTACCGTTTTAATCCATTTGTTTTATATATGATAGCTGTTGCTCGCGACTTCACCCACGTGAAATTAAAAAATATAACCTATGTTACTGAGAACGTAGCTTTTAATAGTGAAAGAATTTTTGTAATCGCCCAATAGTTTTTGAGTTATTTCAATACATATAAAAATACAATCTTTCCTCTTTATAACATTAGTATAGATATAGATAAACTAACGACTTTTGCCCGCGACTCCGTAAACACGAATTTTAAAAAGAACTTTGTAAACAGCCTATGTGTTCTTCCAAACTTGTTGAGTCAAACTATATGTTGAGCCGTTCTTGAAATACCTTCTAACAAACATTCATCTAAACTTTCGCATCTCTATCATCTTACTTATATAAATGTGAAATTTTAGATGGATGGATGGATGTTAGAGTTTGTAGTCTAAACGGCTGAACGAATCTCGATGAAATTTGGCATAGATGTGTAGGATAGTCTGGAAGAATACACAGGCTACTCGCTTTTGTTTATTTTTATTCCACGCGGACGGAGTCGCGGGCAAAAGCTAATTAGTAATATTTTCGTAATACATCAGGTACATGCAATGCGGCTGCAACGCGCTCCGGCTGATAGTGCGCAACTTCTCGTCGGTGGTGCGCGCGAACGTGGGCGCGCCGGTGCGCACGCTGGGCGTCGACATCCCGCGCGAGGAGCGCTACGCCAAGTGCGCGCAGATACACCGCCTGCTGCTCGACGTGCGCGCCTTCCTGCTCAAGCGGCAGACGCTGCAGGGCCGCCTCGGCGCCGCCTTCCGCGACCTGCACACCCTCATGCAGCAGGGCCTCGACTGATGCACACGTTACAATCGCACGGTCCTGTGCACCGCATATCTCTGTCCCTTTTACTCTCACACTGTTTACTTATGTGTCATAGACACTGCCGTGTAGTACTGTACTAATAGTACCAAATGTCCGATTAACAGCTTCCGTTCGGTAATGTTACTTATTAGTACATCGTATGTGTACTACCCAAAACTAATGTGCGATTCACACCTGGCTATTACAATTGGTCAGTAGCGCTCAAACTGGATTGGCAGTCAACTGTCGTCTGGATTGACTCGACTAAATTTTCGTTATTCAAGACACGTTTAGTTACTTAATTACCAGGTACTCGACTAAAACTAGTGCGAACTCGGCATAAAAGTTTTAATTAAAAATTATTTCGAAGGCTTACTCGCCTTTCTGTAATGTTATTCAATTTAGTACCACAATATACAACATGTTTCAGCTGTACAGCAAGGCGTGACGTCACTAAAGACGCCATCACATATCGTGTTTTCTTGGGCGAGAGATGATGGTTATTTACTCCATGTTATAAGTTTGGAATAGTTTGATGATGGCCATATATATATGGCAAGTGACATTTATATTTTAACAAAACTAAGGTCCTTTAAAATGGGATATACTAATTTTTTAACGATTCCTAATAAGTTAATTTATTTGTTAAAATTAATATGATCATAATCATTCATTTATAGTTTAACTTAAAAGAAATTAGTATGAATTACGGATTTATTTTTTGGCGCGATTATGACACACCCGTTTCCATGAATATGGTTGAATAAATATTCCTTTTTAGTTTCAAAATGTCACCAATTTGTTTGAAATTTATCTCGGACATCCCCTACCAACACTGCCAACCACTTTGGATATAAGGATTTATATACTAATTTTTATTTATGTGAAGTAAATAAGAAAAATTGTTATAAACGGCACAATAACATTTTTTATATTAATCTTTAACAATTTCTAATGTGTGTTTAATTTCAATTTGGTTTGCTCCATTCTTCACTTTATACGTAAAAAAAGCTTAATTCTTCAATTTATTTCTTAAGTATTCAATAAATATAGCATAACTAAAACTCTAAATGGCATTAAAAATTGAAAAATGGTCTTTAAGATCTCAATAACGAGACCACATTTTGGGTCCAAAATTGTATTTTCTAAATTGGAACAAATATTGTGTTGTTGGTATACTTTTTGTGGCTTAGTATTGAATAATATGTTGTTTTTGATACAAAAGTTTCAATAAAGTATCTTTCTCTTTGTTTTTGATATTTCCTATGTTATTTATCAAATATATTTAATTTGACAATGTTTCATAAATGCCGTTTGACAAGCTTCTGTCAGTTTCCATTGAGGAAATCTTTTTATCTCTATTTTTAAAGACATTGCGGCAGATGACTGGTCCTTATTACTTATAGAAAGCAATTTTATTGTCTAAAAACTATTAATTTGGCAAATTATCACAAACAAAATTCATTAAGTGAAATTCATAAAATATTTGAAATTTCAAATCAAATGTTTATAATATGAAAATCTAATGTAAATTTTAACAAAATAGATCTGATCACTCTAAAATGTTTGTAGGGTGTGAATAAATATATATGTTGTTATAAAGTTGTTACTGAATATCTCTGTTGTATGCAGAAAATGTAACAGAAACACATGAATTGCTTTGTTTCAATATAAAAATTAAAGTTCAATTTGATCGTAATAATTCTGTCTAAAATATGATTATAAACCTATTATCTATTATCCTAATTTTACTATATAAATCAAATAAATTATACTCTATGCCTATTGAAGTTTGTTATGGGCTATGAATGGTTAACTAAAAATGCAATTTGGTTGTTTAAAATATTTATTTATGATGTTACTTTTTTACACTATTCACATTTTTAGTCATATACAAATACATAACACATTACATATTGTACAAAACCCACCAGTATCAGTTTACAAAATTAAACAATAGCATTTTATATGTACTTAAATAAAATTAAGCTAAATAAACAGTTTGACACAAACATATTGTTTAAATTTATATATATTTTATAACACTATGGCTTAAATACAATATTTTTTTAATCTATATTTATCCCATATCCATGGCACTGAGCTTTTACTTATGGTGCCTAGAACAAGTATTTTTTTTAAACACATTCCTTGAAATTAACTCGTCAGACATGTTCTATAGCATTAAGAAGGACCAATGATAAATACATTTTTTTTTTAAATAATATCTATTGGTACATTTGTTTACATTTACAAATGTTTTGTTTGACTTGAGCTTAAACATTAAAGTTATATGTACCCACATTCTTATTGCCTTATCAAGCTTAATAACTTTGGTTACCTCTCCTCTAGGTAAGTACTAGCACTTTCACTCTTGAGACTCTCTCTCAAGACTTACTTGTGCTTTAAGCTTGACTTCAACTACCCATTGAGAACAAGTATAGAAATCTGACATTACCTTGGTGTTAGTTTTAACTTATAGCGTTAAGCTAAGGCTTATATTGTAAATATCTCATACTTAAAGTAAGCTGTCGGTATTTTTAATGTTTTAACGAGTTTTTTGCTTTTTAAAAACGTATTGGCTAGGTGTAGCTGTGTCACTTTTTCTTTTACGAAGTTTCTCTACATTTCGCAATAAGTCTTCGTCTGAAACATCCTTTTGCATTCCGTCATGACCATTCTTACTTGCATTTTCCAGCTCCATTAATCGTTCAATCTCCGGATTCATGCCTTTAAAAGATAATCTTCCCTCTAACAAATCTTCGCAGAATATAAAACTAGATTCAGATACGTAATTTCCGGTTGCACTTCTCATTTCATTTGTAATTATGTTTGAGTACAACTCTTCATGACCTTTTGTATTTTCCAATTCTCTTTCTATCCTATCTTTAGAGCGCTTCATAAATTTCATATCCAACACAGATTTCGGTAACTGTAATTTTTTCATTGATACTTGCGTCATTTTTAACTGCTTATCTTCAACTTGGTCACTTTTGAAAAGGCGAAATAAGCTATTTACGTATAGTTCAAATGCAAGCTCCTAATCCCAAAATCCACAGAAAAAGGAAAGCGACAAACACCAAAAAATCATTCGAGAAAAAACACATGGAATAAATGTCAACAATGGAGTATGTCACTTTGGTTTGACAGTTATGACAGATATAGATTCTGTCGTTTTGCCAAAAGATATCAAATGATGAGAAATACAGATTTTGTTTCCAGTCAACAATAATATTTGCTTTTGAGTTTCAAATGTGTGTAACAATTGAAATACAAAAAAGTACAGTTTTCATTTTTTTTGAGCATGTGGAGATTTAACTTTCGAAATTACAACGTTGGCTGCTTGTATATGGCTGCAGTTGCCCAATGTTTACTGTCTCTCTTTCATATGTCACTGTCATTGCGATGTCAATGTCAATATCATGCTTGTTTTCCTTGTGCTTGTAATTTGGTAACGTTAACGTTTACATAAAATGTGTATGTATTGGACACTTTAAGTCTTTGTAAAATTCAGTTTAATGTACTATAGAACTAAATATTAAAATACAAACAATGCAAGTGTCAGAAATTGATAATGTAAAAATTTATAACCTCAGCGCGGGGAAATCTTTGCCGGACGTAAGTATTACTTTGTATTTTCTTAATGAAGCCCTTTTTGTATTTCCTTTGAACTACATTTTAATAATTGGCTAAGTAGTCTCCTTAACTCCTTGTTTATGCTTTTTAACAATGATTTTTTTGCTAATGTAATATCGAGTTTACTATTTCTTACAGTGGTTATCAGAAAGAAAAAAGAGGGCAATCCTTAAGAAAAATGTTGATCTTAGAAGAAGAATTGAACTTATTCAAGAGTTTGATATGCCAGGCGTCAGCACTAGCATTAGGGCATCTGCAGACGGACAGTATATAATGGCAACTGGAATATATAAACCAAGAATTAAATGTTACGATGTAAACAATTTATCACTCAAATTTGAAAGATGCTTGGACTCTGAAGTTGTTACATTTGAAATACTCAGTGAAGATTATACAAAGGTCGGAGTTTATTCTTTATAGTACAATACAAATGTAATACTAAATAAGCATTTTACACAAGATTGACATTTGAACACATATATAATTATATGGTCTTTATAAATAGCTTTAACCTTAATATACCATAAAATCTTTTTTCAGATTGTGTTTCTACAATGTGACAGATATGTTGAATTTCATGTTGGACACGGCAGGCACTATCGACTGAGAGTACCACATTTTGGAAGAGATATAGCTTATCATAAGCCTTCATGTGATCTCTTTGTTGTGGGAGCTTCACATGTAAGTAATATTTTTTAATATTAATTAATAGTAGTTTTACTAGACTAAAGATAATATACTGCAACAGTAAGCTATGAAAAAATCAAGATGTCATCTCTGTCTAATAGTTCTATACAAGAGTTTAGTTAAAATTTAGTTAAATGTCACCTTGAGACACAATGGTTCCTCAATAGCATATATGGGATACTGCAAACATTTTTTAAATCAATTTCTTCAACTTGTATATCCAATACTAATTTCTGTTAAAAAATGTAATATATAATTTTTCTTCCAGGAAATATACAGGTTAAATTTAGAAGTAGGACAATTCATGGCTCCCTATGTAACCAAAGCAAATGAAATAAACACATGTGCGGTGAATGAGGAGCATGGCTTACTTGCGACAGGCACAGACAGTGGCCAGGTGGAGGCGTGGGACCCGAGAACAAAGTCACGTCAAGGGTTATTAGACTGTGCGTTACATTGCTCTGATGCTGGCAATACGTGAGTTATTAAGGTTCTAAATAAACTTTGATTTCTTGTATTTATCCGGAAATAAAATATTAAGGAATTTCAGCATAAACAAAAACTTGAAGAACCATAACTATGGTTAAAAGAATTTTCAATATATCGTTTTAATAATTTTCTATTACTTTTCTAGGAGTTTACCTGCAATAACAAAATTGAAATTCAATGGTGCTCTACAACTTGGTGTTGGGTCATCTTCGGGACATGTGCTACTGTATGACATCAGGTCAAGCAAGCCGCTGCTTGTAAAAGATCACATGAATGAAACACCAATCAAGAATATCGAGTTCCACAAACAAATGAACTATGTTTACTCTATGGATTCATTAGTATTAAAAATATGGGACACCAATACTGTAAGTAAATTATTGATTAAGTAACATACATTTAGTGTACATAACCATTTCACAATGATTCCTCTACAAACACTTTCAGTTTTATACTATCAAAATATCTTAAAATTTTATTTTAATTTGACTTAAAAATTGGGAAATATCATCTTTATGTGCGTCTCCTCCTCCGTCGATTTAGGGTAGGCAACGCAACTGCAATTGCGGATGTCTATGGGCAGCGGTCGCTTCGCCATTTCGGCGGATTTAGGTGGCCGCTTGCTCGTTTGCCACCTTTTCGTATATAAAAAAAAACTCAATTCATTTTGTTTTTTCAATATCAAAGAATTATAATTCCATAGGTCTACTAAATGAGGGTTATAAAAATATTTATAACAGCTGTTGCTCTCTAATTCATCAGCGCGAAAGTTAAAAAAAAATAGTTAAGCAGTCTATGGTACTCAGGGATGAAATAGCTTTCAAATGGCAAAAGAATTTTTAAATTCGTCCCAGTAGTTTTTAAATGAATTCATTACATACAAAAATACAGATTTGTTCTCTTCATAATGTTAATAGATTCAGCTTGGTTTAAATGTGACATGAATCGAAAACATACTAATATTATAAACTAGCTTTCGCCCGCGACTCCGTCCGCGTGGAATTAAAAAAAACAAAAGCAAGTAGCCTATGTGTTCTTCCAGACTATCCTCTACAACTATACCAAATTTCATCGAGATCCGTTCAGCCGTTTAGGCTACAAACTCTAACAAACATCCATCTATCCATCCATCCATCCATCCATCCATCCATCCATCCATCCATCTAAACTTTCGCATTTATAATATTAGTAAGATGAGAAAGTTCAGATGGATGGATGTTTGTTAGAGTTTGTAGTCTAAACGGCTGAACGAATTTCGATGAAATTTGGTACACATGTAGAGGATAGTCTGGAAGAACACATACTCACTTTTGTTTTTTTTTAATTTCACGCGGGTGGAGTCGCGGGCGAAAGCTAGTACATAATATTGCAATGTATATCATTTGCTTCAGGGTAAACAATACACAAATATAGAAGCATCAGCAGACTTTAATGATCTCTGTATAATTCCGAATACGGGCTTATGTATGATGGCGGTGGAAGATCCAAAAATGCAGATATATTATGTTCCATCACTGGGTATGTACGAAAACATATTAAAAAATTATACTAAAAGTTGCAGCCATGTAATACGAAGATAGTTTAACTTATTATTAAAATACTTTTACTAAGACTGTGAATTGCGTTTTAATCTTGCTAAAATTGATGTTTTATGAATTGAATATTGCCTTAAAGTATATGTAATAACGTGTTTTTTATAACAGGACCGGCTCCGAAGTGGTGTTCGTTCTTAGACAATTTGACAGAAGAACTAGAAAGTTCTGCTGTACAGACTGTGTACGATGATTACAAATTCATCACCAAACAAGACTTGGATTCATTAGGTTTGGACCATCTTTTGGGAACAAACTTACTGCGAGCATACATGCATGGGTAAGTTGAATGTTAAAGAAATTACTTCTTTATCTTATTTATTTATTTAAATTTGGTTTATCAACATAGTTACATGATTTTTACATAGTTTTCTTTCTTGCACTTGTAATGATTTATTTTGAAAAAAAAAAATCTGATTGACTTTTTTTTTTAAAGTAATGTCTATGTTTAACAAAATTTGATCTACATTTACATAAATATGTCGTATTTTTCCGATAGTGAAAATCAATATGTTTTCTAGATATTTCGTGGATGCACGATTGTACAAGAGAGCTAAGACGATAGCGGATCCGTTTGCGTTCGAAGAATACAAGAAACGTAAGATACGAGAGAAAATAGAGGAGGAGCGGCCCGCGCGCCTCACCGTCGACGACAGCCTGCCCAAAGTCAACAGGGACCTCGCCTCGCGCCTACAAAACGTTTTAATTAAAAAGAATAAACAATCAAACAATTTGCTTAAAGACAATCGCTTTAAGGTAAGAATGAAAAATAAAAAATAATTTTAAAAGTATTACAATCAATGTAAATTAACAAATATTATCTCATACTTTTAAATCGCCTTTTGCTGAAATTGCTATCACCCTCACACGAGGCTACCGCCTATGTCGTGAGTTATGAGATTTACTTCGCTTTAACATTTTACTTTAGTTACATTTTTACGTCCAAACTATCCTCGAGTTCGAATTCGAATATAATATGCTTCATAAATATAAAAAAAAAACAGTAATTAGGTCTTTTTACATATTTTATACTGACGGATGTTTACAGGAACTGTTTGAAAATCCCGATTTTGAAGTTGATAAGGAAGCTGATGAATACCGTTTACTGAACCCCGTACTTTCCAGACTGGATAAAAAGAATACAAAGAATGTGAAGCAAGTCATGGATGTACAAGTAAGCTATTTAATTTTATTTATTCTTTATTCAACGCAAATTACGTTCACGATTTTTTTTTCTCAATATTACATTCAGACACTCCTATTTTTCCACACATTCCTAAACGAAACTTGTATTGACATATTCTAGAACATTTAAAAAAAACTGTGTTGTATGTATTTTATATTAACGATATTTCCAGGTTGAACACGTGGAAGAAGATAAAGACTCTGATATCGAATTGTATCAATCGAGTGAAGAAAGTTCTGACGATGAGAAAACTTGGGCTAAAGATATGAAGAAACAACACAAACTTATAAGAAACAAAAAGCAGGAGGAAGAAAGAGACGAAGATAGAAACGAAAAGGTCTATGAATTTAGCAATGCCCCTAAGCTCACTAATATTAGAAGTATCACTAGAGTTAGTAAGAGCAGTTTAGGGGACCGGCTATCTAAGGAAGGTTTCACAACAATGGTAACTGGGACTGGCGGAAATAGGGAAATGAAATTCTCAATGCGAGGTAAAAAGAATGTGTCTGACAATCAAAAATCAATGAAAAAACACTATGAAGAAAGAAAACAACTCGTTAGAAGAACAGGATTTTTATCTAAAAAGAAACTCCCTAGAAAGTGACAGGAGTTAAATATATTTTGTTAATTTTACACGATGTTTTTATTGAATTCCAATGAAATTCTTAACCAAGTTCCCAACTTTAATTAAAAAAATCATAAAGCAGAATCCAATGCAAAGTTGATTTATTTAAGTGTGGCTCTCCATATTTAAAAACATCTGTAAAAATATTGTTTATCAATTATTACTTGTTGCACGATCATATCGCAAATTCTTCAATTTCATTAATTAAAAACGTACTAATATACCTAAATATTTTGAAGAATCTTTACAGAATCATAAGAATAATTATATTGAATCTCAGTTTATACAAAAGTGCCTCGTGAAAGTTTTTTTTTTATCGGTATAAAATAAGGTTATCGGAGTTCAGCGTATATTACGATAATGAACCATTGGTCGTTTTGTTTTCTTACTGAGACAACTTTCCTTTTAGTTACTATTATTTTAATTGTAATAAATAATATAGGTAATATTATAAAAAAATTAAAAACGTACTTTTCTATATTTACGACAAATAATTCACAAAAAATCATTCAAAGTTCAATCTGCCTTAATGATTTCCACCCAGTCTTAATTTTGAGAGCATCACCTTATACATTTCCGATTAAAACATACATAAGTATACATTTTTGAATACAGTTATATCAATATTTATATAACATGACTCACAAAATTAAATAACAGCAAGTTAATATCTGTATTTTTATTAATGTATGCAGCTACGTAATAAACAATCTGTCTCAAACAAAGACGGTTATTTACCTCTGGCTCGTTCCTGCAGCAACTTTCATTACAAGCATGCGTTTACATACAGTGCATTGTTATTTATTTAAAGGTTTGGTCGTCATACTAGAATTTCTAATTAGCATGAACAAAACAGAGGGTACTTGTACATTTATTATTCAACAAACTCGCAACGTGATTTGTTAATAGAATTTAGTGTGTAGAAGATAATGCAAAACGACAATGGCTCCTACGGAAGCGGTAAGTAACATTGTTCACGTATAGAAACTAAATGTTCCTCGAATAGGGACTAACGACTAGTTATCATTCGTATAATATGGGTAATAGTAATTAATATGTAGATATTGGCAATTAAATGGATAATGTGAGTATGTTTTCGCGATTGCGTAGCCAGTGATCTGCTGGACAGCCATGTGCTGGACGACGAGAAGCTGCGCCGCGCGCCCGCCATGGAGACCTCACGGCGGTCGAGTCTCGGCGCCAATAGTGTTGAGGTCAGTTGCACTAATTACTTGATATGACATATTATGGTTATCTTTTGACTAATATAAAATATGTTAGTTCGTATTAAATGTTATCAGCAGAATACCGAAGTTCAATAATCGAATTTATGCACATACTTTATATAAAAAAAATATTGTTTGAAACCACACCAAATTATTATGTTTACATTATTTAATATAAGTACATAAAGAATTAGAAGATGCGTAAAATTACAAAGAATTGGTTGTACTACGTTTTTGTATATCTTTTGACGTGATCTTTGCATGGTTTTGGATATGAAGATAAATTTTCTTGTAAAAAGATTAAGTGCGACAGTAAAAATATTCAAGCACACCCTTCATACTGCATCTTAAGTGTTATTTAATTATGTCTTATTTAACAGATTGGAGAAATAACTGAATCTCCCGACACGGAATACATGAGTACATCCGCTATATTACATTACTGCAAATCTAAGGTATGAATTTCGCAATTTTTTATACATAAACTTAAAAACTCATAAAATTATATTCATATGAATTATCTGTTCTGATTCCAGATATTAGTACCGTATTTGAAGCTATTAACAATAATGGGTCTGAGACCCGTCGTAGACGCTTCCAACTCCTCTAAATATGCAATATGTTTTTCGCATTATCATTCTGCCCAAGTAGCAGTGTTGATGGTTTTAGGATATATTTTACAATATATGGCTTGCTTCAGGTAAATATTGTATTGTCTCCAAATTGTAACACTGTTAAAATTCATTCAAGGCCTGAATATCTATTAAGTACTCTATAGTTTCTATTATAATTGTTCTCTCATTAGAATAATTTAAAGAAATCGCAATCTAACATTGTTTTTATAGACGTGACAGAGGATTTTGTTACAAATTAGTACCCCTGGCGATGACGTCTTCTTTGGAATACGATACATATAAGCAAATATGTTACGGAAATGTTACTTTAACGTACATCGGGCCTAGTATTCTTCACTTCATAGGTTTTCTGTACGCTCTATATTTGTTTAGAATATCTGATAACGAACAGTTACAAAACCTTATGGAAAGGGTGAGTAATTGTAAACATTATTAACATGTAGCTTGAAATATACGTTAAAAGAAAACAACTCGAACACTTTAAAAATAATAAAATTACGAAAGTAATTTTCATTATTTAGTTTACCTGTCAAATGCTAGATCTTTATTATGGTTGATAAATACCTCCTAAAAGTCTCTGTTATCATTGATTTTTGCTGTCTAGTTTGCCGTTCGAGTATTGATTCGGCTAATGGTCACCTAGGACTCCTTAGTGTAGATTTAGTATGCGAAAGCTACCGACTGGGACTAACTAAGGGACTGTTTAAGTTATAAAAAGCCAAACCAATGTGTTGCTAGACTTTTATATTAAAATAAGCGGTATTTTCAGGTGTTCCTTCTATCCTCGTACGCGCCGCAAGGCAGCGCCACCGCGAACCCTAAGCGGTTGCTGCGCATGTTGTGGTTCTTTATAATCTTAAGTATTATCTGGATGTGCATCTCCCTGTGTTCAGTCAACTTGATGCTGGCTAGAGGAACAATCATGTTTAGATGGATGGAAAATAGGTATTCTTGTTAAGTTGACTAAAATCGTTGTTATCGCGGTGTTTCTTTTTAGTAATTAGCAGTTTTTTTTTCTTATTTCTAATCACCATTCCAATTAAGTCCTAGTCTTGTACTAGGATATGGATCTATACAATAGTCTAATTGCGGGATTCGAACCCACGACCGTTAGATTGATACTCAACATTTTAACCGTTAGGCTATTAATGCTTCTTTGGTTTTTCAATCGATTAATTATTTCTATGGTTTTAATATATGTTTTTTTATTCTTAGTTCTAATGAGATGAGCTTGGCGTTGAAAGTGCTGTTGATAATCTGCACGTTGATCCACGACATGGTGCAGGCGACGGTGATCACGAGCTACTGCCTGCAGGCGCAGCTGCTGCAGGCGCACCTTCTGTTCCTGCGGGAGCGCCTGCTCAACAGGACTATTACGCCGTTGAACTGGATGAGGGTGAGACAATAAAAACAGCGATATTTAGGACAGAAAATATACTCCTAAATGTCATGTATGTATCTTTAAGTTATTGCACATGTCTATTGGCTGCTGTCGCTTAACTATTTCAGCAAAATAAGGTGACCGCTTGCGTGTTTGCCACCTTTTTCTATAAAAAAAAAACTATATTATAATCTATTTGTTGCTGTTTGCAAGATAATTAGTTTTAATACTTTTCAAGTTTAAATATTTGTTTGATATTGGACTAAAATTGCGTATTTGTCTAAAACGTATCTTTTGAAACACAAAATTTGTAAACAAATGTATGAATGTCCGTTACAAAATTAGGGCAGTATGACGGTCGCCAGGATGTAGATTTATCGCTCGTTATATTTCTATAGTTATGTCGAAGTTTCCTGTTTTATATCATGTGCGGAATTTGTTGACTTTCGCAATATCCTTTGTATTAGATGAAAGAAGGAAATGAATGTAACGTTTTGGCGAAGGAACCCTGTATTTCGATTTTGAAAGTTGTGGCATACCATCACTATTGTATACGATATTTAGAAGCCAACTTGTTCTTACTTTTGTAAGTATTTACTTAAGTAGCTAAAATCAATATTGTTCTTTACTCGCAAATACTAAGAAGGCTAAATATGCAAACTGAGAAATTCGTAGGAAAAAGAATAAAATAATGAATTTAATAATGAATTCGATCAGACCCAACTGTTTTTAAATGGATCTAAAACCATACTTTTCTATTGCAGGAAATAGCGGAATTTCGTAAGTTGCTAAAATATCTAAACGACGAGTTAGCGCCTGCAGTGTGCTTGTTCACGATAGTGAACGTGTCGTGGGCGGCGTCCGGCCTCATGTGGCTGCTCGACCTCGACAAGGTGGACACGGAGACGGAGCCCATCGCCGGCATCAGTATCCTCAACCAGTCGCTCTGGTTGGCAGCTGTTATAGCGCCATTTGTGCAAGTATGTTATTATTTAATAGGATAGGTAGTAAACGATCACTATTCATTGACGACATAGATCAGTTAACGTTAGATGACTAACGTTATCTAATCTATGACGTGCATCACCACTTGCAACAGCAAGGAATTATAAATGCATTGCCAACCTTTAAGAGAAGGCTCTGATTTTCATAGATCTTGGATCGTATTGATATGCAAATCGTGGTGCTTCACTCCAACGAGTTTATTACATCAGAGATTATTTGTATGATATTTAAATGTTTGTTCGCAGGCGGCGCGCCTGTCCAACGAGTGTCGCCGCACGCAGTCCGTGGGTCACGAGCTGTGCGTGCGGCCGTTCCTGCACCAGGACACGCCGCACGAGGAGATCAGCGCGGTGCTGCTGTACGCGGCCACGCTGCGGCTGCGCGCCAAGCTCTTCTGCCACCCCGTCGCCGGCAAATACGTCTGTCTCGCTCTCACACTCGCGCTCGTCGCACTCTTCGCACTCGGCATGTGTCACTATTTACAATGATTCAACGATCATTTAATTCGATTTAAATTATCTTGTAATTATAATTAATGATAAGTAATAAAATTATTTTTGATTTTTTAAAATTTTATTCGTTCACAACATTTACATTTGGCACTACGTAGGTAACATTTATTTAAAACATGCAATAATAATCTCATATATTTTCTCAGCAGCTTTTCCAGTAGTCGAATAAATAAGATTAATCATGTTCGTCACTTAAATAAATCAACAATAACATTCTTAATAATTAAAACAAATGATTTGATAAATAAAATCATTTAAAAAAGTAACAAAATTATCACAATAGTAACGAGTTTATAAATCTATAACTTAATAACATATTCAGAAATTTAAGATAAATTATCTACCGTAAAATATCTTTATATGCTTGTATATCTTCCGGAATATATTTAATAATTCAGTAATTTAGAGCAAAAACTATTCTAACACATTTAGAAACATCTAATAATAATTTAATGTATTTTTCTTTGAACTAAAAATGCTTCACAACGAAATATATTCAAATAGGCAACATCGAAAAGTTATATTTCTAAGATTCGATTATTTTAATATAATTGTAATTTTTTTATGTATGTGATTTAATGAACGAGTCTATGATAGACTCTACTAAAATATTAGACTAGTGACTGAAATGAATGATTTGAAATACGATATTTTTTTAAAATGCAATTTTTCTTAATCTTATTTCGACATCTACATTTATAAAGATAGTCAAGAGATTTAGTGCATACTTTATGCGTAAAGTCAAAGTCCGATTTCACCCTGTATAAGTCTAGTAGGGCGTCGGGCGCTTCACTCGTGTCTCAACATCACAAATGCTCTAAATCTGTCAAACATTTTCGAACGTTTTACTACGTTAAGATGTTCAAAAAGCTGAAAATACACCGATATAATGCCTTATATAATATACTACTACTACAAACATATTGGAGTACATATTTCACTTAAATATCCAAACATGCAAACATCTAAATGTTTCGAATTAATAAGAGAGATTCTGGTTGTTTATTATAGGAAGAGGTATAAGAAGTGGACAGAAACATTCGCAACTGTCAAAAGTGAAAGCTTTATTGCCAGTAGTTGACAAAATAAAAAAATGCGAAACGAGGGCATCACGAGTTCACTCGTGACTAGAACACAAGAATATTGGAGAAAGAACAAGAATGGGGAAGGAAAACAAAAGAGATAAGGAAAGGGGATCAAGCAAGGTGAGGGAGATTATTTAATCGTAGTTGTGGGGATGTTCGAGGTTGGCGCGCCACCAGTCGTGCAGATGGTGCAGCGCGGGCCCGGCGCCCCCGCCCCCGCCCCCGGCGCCGCTGCCCCCGCCCCCGCCCCCGCCAGCCCCGCCCTGCCCCCGGCTGGCGCTCTTCATCACCGCTGACAACAAACACAGTTATACACAAAACCGAAAAGCAGAAACAAAACAAACGTGGGTCTACAACAATTTAGTATCATTCTAACTTACGTGGGGATTTCTTGTTCAGTGTAGGATGCGGGTCGCTCAGGGTCGGTTGCAGATACTTCTTCACGGGGCTCTCCGGTCTGCAACATTGATCATTTCTACTGATCTAACATGTTCTCTTCACAAGTTTCTTATTTAATACTTTTTATAACAACTAATTAAAATAACAGACCTGGGCAAGGTAACGGAGGGCAAGCCGGGTCTCTTAAATTGTCCCTTTGTAGACGATCGCTTCGACTGCGAGTCGAACGACGTACTTATATCTGATTTGGGAAAATAACATTACAAATATAATTACATCTATGTACTAGGTTACCAAATATGCATGTTTGTGAATAAAAAACTCACTGGACATAATAGGTTGCGAGGTGGACTCGGTCATCTCCGTGCGGCCCGCGTTAGTAACGGCCTGAAGAGTATATACAATTTTAATATAGTACATAATATACGTAAACTGTTGTATATAAGGTGATGTATGATATATTAAAATTGACCTGTGCTTCAGTTTCCTTGTCCTTGTCAGTTTTGTCATTGGGCATGTCGATGATCTGTTCGTTGGTCTTCCTCAGGCCGGCGATCAGGCTTGTTTGTTGTTTCTATTATTCACACAAAACATTGACTTTACTGTCGCAAACTTCCTATAGTCAAACAAGGATATCTGGCCTGTTTAGAGTCTGCTATCGGTTTTGTCAGTAAGGATGTACAAGCTACATGGGCATAGAAAATGGAATAAAATTAAATAAATACAATACAAAATCTTGTGAAAATTAACATTGGGACTAGCGAGCTGTGATATATTTGTTTAAGCCAACCGGGTCAGATATCCTTGTCTGTCTATACTTTTCAATTATGTATATAAGAGTGTTTTTAGTAATAAAATGAAAAAATCAAAGTATCCAATAGTGGTAGTATAAATGTGATAGTAACGTTGGTGTTGGCGCGTATCTTCTTGAGGCAGCCCTCGAGCCAGGTGCGTATGGTCTGCTTGGCCACCTCCTCCTCTATCAGGAACTCGAACTCCTCGCGCGCCAACAGCTCCTCCATCTGCAGCGCCTTGCGGATGTCCACCGTGCGGTACGACAGCATGCTGCGAACAAACAAGTTTCACACTAAATTTGATATTGTTAGTGATTTCATACAAATATTAAGTGGACAGTATAAGCAGTATTTTTTTTTTACAAGATAAGGTGGCAAACGAGCAAGCGGCCACCTAAATCCGCCGAAATGGCGAAGCGACCGCTGCCCATAGACATCCGCAATTGCAGCTGCGTTGCCTACCCTAAATCGACGGAGGAGGAGATGCACATAAAGAGGATATTTCCCCTTCTTATGCGTCTCCTTCAAGGTCAAATCCACTTTCACATCCAAACCTTTCCTTATAAGAAAAGGGCGGAAGGGGAAAGGGACTAAAGTTGGGCCTCCGGCAAGACACTTATCAGACTGTACGCGGAATTGCTTCCGCTTCACGCCTGTCTTCTGTGTGGTCGTAGTATTGCTGGGGGCGAGCCGACCCTACAGTGCTAAGATGTTAAAGCGGCCTCTACCACTGTTAATATACACTTAGCAAGCACGTACTATTTTTGGCAATGGTTACGTGATCATGCATTAGTTTAATTGTTTAATCTAGAAATTTAAGAGATACGACTTAAGAAAGTATAGACTTTGATAAGTTCCCAATTACAAAGTGTACGGTCACGGAAATCTTGGGTATTCCACTTACAGCAAAATTTCCTTGTCCTTGCAACTAGAGAAACTTCGCCTTTTCTTAAAAATTACCAATTAGGTATTAGTAAGTTATGCAAGCGACGGAATAATAATGTAATTACGTAATTAGTCTTGTACCAGTGGTCAAAATTTTTTCGTAGACACATAAAAGCTACGACCTATTATTTATTGTTTCGCGTTATTGTTTCAATGTGTACAAATGTTCAAACGCCTGTAGCTAAGGTGGATCACCGCAAGATTCCCCGATTGTACGTAAGACACGTACGTACAGTGGTTCAGTATAGGATGCAGTACGTACTTGAGTACGTCGTGGAAGGTGACGTCCTCTCCGTTGTGCAGGCGCTCGAGCTCGTAGCACATGTACTTGAATAGCAGCCGCTCCTTGTGCGTGTCGCACTCCAGCCGACCCTTCAGCAGACGCAGGATGAACTTCACCTACAACAACATATTATGTTATAATAAGCAGTAATTTAACAATAGAGTTCTCGTGAACACCAATCGATGTACCTTCCGTACTGGGATGACTCCCTTCTGGTGGACGTCGACAATATTCCAGGTGTTCTGGAAGTTTCTGATATCCGCGTACGACAGCAGCGCATCTTCTTCGTTGGAGTAGAATAAGGAAAAGTTTTCCATTATTATAGCTGCAAGGGAAATACTAAGTATAAATATTTTTTGCCTCAAACAAAAAAATAATTAAAGAAAGTTTAGGTAAAACATGACCAAATTGTTGGGGCAAAATAGAAGAGATCGCACGCGTATTTATCGTTTGTGAAAAGAATAAGAGAAAAATTATTATGCCTGGCTGGCAAGGCATGGATTATATGGACTCACTGGCCACAGTCAGTGTTCTCATTATGCCAGTTGAATGCCAGTCCAGTTATTGAGCGATACTGGCCGAGTGTGAATCTGACATTAATGAGAGAAGGTGGGGAGGTGCACAGACCGACGAGCAGGTTGAGCACGATGTAGGTGATGATGACGTAGAAGGTGCAGAAGTAGGCGAGCGAGGCGGTGAAGTTGCCGCAGTCGGTCTCCCAGTAGTTGTCTGCGGGCGTGCAGTAGGGCGGCGCCACCATGCAGTCGTGCATTATCTTGTTCCAGTCCTCGCCCGTCACGATACGGAACAGCATCGCCACGCTGTGGATCGGCGAGTTGAAGTTCGCGCGCCTGAACACAAACAACTCAATACGTAAACAACAATTACATCATACTATTGCTTATCTTTCTTTCTCTCTCTCTCTCTCTCTCTCTGACTATGGTTCCCTTTCTTGCTTAAATTTTTAGTCCCTACAAGCCGTTATTTCTAGTATTTATCAGATTCTTAAACTTACATTTCATTCAGATAGAACATTTTTAAATTAAAGATGTGTGTGTAGGTCGTACCTTCCGATTCCTTCGCCGTACTTAACGTTGCCGAAGACGATGGTGCCGGCGAGGGCGTAGAAGAAGACGAGCAGGAACATGCCGAAGATGATGAAGAAGCTCTTACAGACGCTGACGCCGACGGTCAGCATCAGCATCTTGAGCGTCGTGTGCTTGCCCGTGATGGTGAAGAATCGCAGGATCACCACCATGAACCCCACGAAGTACGACAGATCGTTCTAAAATACCACATACCAACTTGTAACACAGCTTTCCTATTTTATTACATTCATTTTGAGTTATCTTTCAATAGAAGGAACACGAAGACGAAGTATTTCGATTAAAACTAACAACTTCGCTTTTGGCCAAGTGAACATATAATAAACTAAAACAAAAGCTATGCCACCCGCTGATTACATGACTTTGTTATCTTACTAATATTATAAATGCAAAAGTTTATATGGATAAATGTTTGTTAGAATTTGTAGCCTAAACTGCTGAAAGGATCACGACGAAATTTGGGCTAGATGTAAAGGATAGTCTGGAAGAACACATAAGCTTAATTTTGTTTTTTTTAGTTCCCCAAGGACCGATTCACGGGCGAAAGCTAGTGCTGAAATTAAATTCAAAATCGATCTCCAACTAAGTTAATCGGTAACAAAGAAACAACAAACAACAAGGTTCCTCTGGTATTGCAGATTGCTGGTCTATGGGCGTCGATGAACATCTCGGTGTTCCCGCTGCTCGATTGCCCCTGCTATCGGCGAGGAGTGCGGCTGACCTTGAGCGTGAAGTGCATGAATATCCAGATGCAGCCGGCGAGGGTGACGAGCAGGTCGTAGCGGTTGCGGCGGCTCTGCCAGTAGCCGCGCGGCGTGAACGCCACCGTCTTCAGCACCACCTCCACCACGAACACCAGCGTCAGCAGCGCCGACGTCAGCGCCAGCTTCTTCGTGATCGAAGAGTGCCGCGACCACTGCGCACACGCAACTACACTTAATCAAATGCCACCAGCGTGTACGCACAAAGGTACCATTATAAGTACAGTCGGTATCGTTCGCGGTGTTCCACTTGTAGAAAATTTGATATTTCGTGCAATACAGGGTGCTAGCGAAGTTGTAATCAAATAAAAACTATTAAACACGGATTATTTTATAGTGCAGTTTACCAATTGTAAAATTTTAATACGTACAAGATTTATACGAGCAGAGCTCCACAGCACAGATAGAAAATATATATAAGGCTTTTTTAATAATTGAATTAAACATATTTAACAAAAAAAATAGTAATGAAAAGTTACCGTGACGGCGAGCAGGCCGCTGTTGATGAGCACGACGAGTGCGATGACGCGCTTGAAGGAGAGGTTCTGCGTGACGTCGTAGGCGAAGGCGCGCACCTTGCGGCCGTCGGGGCGCGGCGGGAGGTGCAGCGGCTGCGCGATTTTCAGCCGCTTCTTCAAGTCACACCTGGAGAATGTAAATGAAAAACAATAAAAACTGTTATATCTAAAAACACTTTTCATAGATTGAAGGTTTAAGCGCGACATCTGCTTAAAATTTGATTTCCTATTAGCAATGAGCATATCATCATCTTTTTAAAAGAAATGCAACTAATACAATTTGAATGATAAACTATTGTCGTTAAACAATATTGTTTACTAGCTATCGCCGGTGTTCTTCCAAACTACCCTCTACATCTGCCTTTCATCGAGAGCCGTTTAGACGACAAACTCTAACATCATCCATCTAAACTTTCGTATTTATATTAGTAAGAAGTAAGATAAAATGTTCCGAGTTACCATCGTCGCTGGTCGACGGTGAGCAGGGCGGTGCCTTTGTTCTCCGAGTAGTTGGCGATGACGACGCCCACGAACAGCGTCAGCCCGATCATGCAGCCCAGGAATATGTACACGTGAATGTATATCGCGTGTACCTGATATAATTATAAATTGAATAAATGAAAGCTGGTATACAAGCTGTGAAAAACATAAACATATTTAAAATATGTGAAAAAGATTGCTATTGCGGATGTCAAGTCAAAAATTATAAGTGAATATTGACTTACGGGTCCTAATGCCTTGATGAGCACGTCGCGCACGTCCAGCCAGCCCTTGAACGACAGCACTTCAAACAGGGTCAGCAGCGCGTCGCCGATGTTGTCGAAGCTGAATCGTTTTGGATTTGCCCTATGTAATAAGTCTTTGTTAGTCTCAATAGTAATGATCACAATAATTTTGGTTTAAGCTTAAAGTCTTGTTTCGTAAACATACAAATCATCGAATTTCATTCCAATACAGCTAATGAATCCATTCGGATCTTAAGGAGGGAACTCGACGTTCGGTTGTAAGATGTAGGGCCAGTTATAGCACTACCAGCGCCCTGGTCCAGATATCGCCCTTAACTTCAATACAAACTACAAAAATATATGTCCGGCGCCGGCGCCCTACCATTACGCCGCTACTGTTAAAATGTTTTTGTATAATTTTGCAACCAAGTCTCACCAGACTCTTGGCACGAGCATGGAGGGGAAGGTCTCGTTGGGGCCGGGCTTGATCTTCATCTTGGTGACGAAGACGCGCCGCATGAACACGCCCACGCAGTCCTCGCGCCGGGTGATCGTCGGGTCGTTGCAGCGCGCCAACCTGTTTATATGAAAAATTTGTCCATTACCCCTATAGTTTTAAAATCTGTGGTTTAGTTAAATAGGCTCTGTCTTTCTTATCTATTTATTTACCTTCCACCGTAGAGCTGGACGCCATAACTCGCGAACACGAACATCAACAGTATGAGCAAAGTCGACACCTGAAATATGAATTCGATCACGACTCAAATTATGACATTTAATTTTAGGCTAAGAAATCTGTGGATTTGTTTTATGTTACTTGTAAATGCATATGGGGCCAATGAGGATGAAGAAAAAAAATCGATGAAAGTTTTTAGAAGAAAAATAATAACACTCAGCTGTATTACAACGTAATGTATTCGATATATCATGCTTAAGTGTACATATAAACAAGCAAAAAATAATAATCGGCAGACAGTAAAGGTAAATAAAAAGCAAATTAATCTGCATAAAATATAAAATTATAAGATAAAAGCTCGTAAAACCGTTAGATAAAATTATTTTAATGTGGTTTTGCTTTTCTTCTTACGGAACATTTATTTACTGACTCGCGAAGGATTCGCATCTTTTGATGTATAATACATTACACATAAAAAATATATTTATGTAATGTACTTTGATACGTTCCAACCTCACATTTTTTTCGTCAAGTTCCCTGTAAGGATTGCTCTGTTAGAAATATTTGGCCCATTAAAAAAAGCCTTATTTTATAACATTTAAATTTCATGCAAACTGTACTTACCGCACCGATTAAGTAAATCTTCCTACGCGGAACGCGTCTCCGACATATTAGTACCATTTTTCTTACTTGATTTTTCCAAGTTACTGAAATAATAAATTAAATATTTTAAACTCTTGTCCTATGTTTACAAAAACCGAGGGTGCGTCTACAAAATACGGAGCCTATTTGGCTACTAGACATTAGGTACTTACTTCATCGAATAAATCCATCAAGTTATCCGCCATTGAAATTCACATTTTAAAAACGGATAAAAATAATGCATAAGTGAAGTAACCCTGCAATGTTTAATCCATATGTTGTCTTAATATGTGTGCATTTTAGTTCGATTCAAATTAATCCGGGCGACGGCGCGAACGAAAAACTAGTGACAGTTAAAAGTAATATAAAACACCTACAAAGATGGTGATTGTACTCAACGCTAAAATCATAGAATTAGTCCTAAAGATAAATTATTTAATGGCATTTTGGGAAGCGTATTTAAAAAGTTGATCCTTTAAAAAGTTGCGGAGAGATCGTGGATAGTTGACTACTCGTATGTAGAACTGCATAATAAGGAGTATAAAACGCCTGACCCTCATACATAAAATCTGTGTATTAAAATTTACCAGAAGTATTTCCTTAAAGCCCCTGCAAAGTTCGTAGACGACTTTGCGCATATGCGGTACGAGTGTGAATATGCGTAGAGGTCGCACGCAGCGCAGGATCATCAGCATCTGCGCGGGCGAGCCCGGCGGCACCCGCACTGGCATCCAGCACAGGAACGTCAGCGACACCTGCATAGAGTAATATCACATTATTGATCTCATCATCATCATGTGCTTGCATGAAGCTTCCCGGAATTATAAGTAATCTGTAAAGCAGTTTGTACAAAGAGAAAAACATTGAAATAACTTCTAAGTCCAATTGTTTAGCGTTTGTAGTAATGTATGTTGCCAAATTTGTTTAAATGCTTCAGCAAATCGTTACCGTTCGTTATCACGCCCGATTTTATATCGATTTACGCTTTATAGTTTTGTACATTTTTGTTATAAAAAATCTCAACATGATTGCTTAACGTTCAATCAATCAATATTGCAATCTATTCGTGGGTGTAATCTGGGCGAGGAGCGATGCGCGGCAAATGGCTGACCGTACAGACCACGCATGCGCGAACGGCCAACTCAGTAAAATTTTCCTCGAACAAAATAATGTTTGTTCTATTTATTCAAACCCCTAGGAACGTGTCTTTATTGTAACTGAATAAATGAATAAATTTTGGGATGAATTTATTATCAGAAAAAGCAATGGTCTTTTAATTCAACCTTTAACTATGTCATTCAAAGGTTGAAATAAAAAGTTCGTCTTTGGATGACATTCAGAGTACATGTCTAATATATTTTTTTTAATAAATTAACAGAATCAATGTTCGTACTATCATATAATTCACTGGTAGCAGGTTTCCAAGTACTTAGCAACAGTCGCTACTTGGAAATCTGTTGTGATCATTAGGGACGTATTCGGGTCACACAAATCCTTTGGCACATGCGCACTACGATTCGACTACTAGTCGATATATCGAGAAAGTCAGACATGGTAAAATTTGATTAATAATAAATTTCATAAATCCGTCATATTATATTTTTAAGGATGAAGTGATGACTAAATTACTTTATCTAAAACTTTACTTTCTGTAATTTTATAATCGCGTAAATTATATGCGCTTTTTTTATTGTTGCAAAACAATTTCTTTTATAGGAATTCTAAAGTCACCGTCTATCATATACGCTAAAACATGGTAGTTTTAGGTCTTTTATTGATATTTATAAGAAGTATCAAATTTCTTTGTTTTTTTAAGAAGCGCCAAATAAATTACGATCGCAAAGTAGCCCGCTATTCTTAAACACCTGTGGATTTCAAAAGTCCGCGGTACAAATTCGAACCCAAGACATAACAATTCATCATCTGATTTTCATAATGGAAAATAAACTATATTATACGTATCAAGTATGGATTCAAAATTAAGACACACTATATGGTAGTCATATTTCATTTTATCTTCATCTTGTGTAAAATATTAATTTAATAAGGTACGTCACGCACATAAGAGGAACCCCCGCACAGGTTTCCAATAACTGCCCGTTATTGATTTTTCATGCAGGACCTCAACAAAGATACGCAAAACAATAACTTAACCTTGACCTTTAGGGATAACGTCTAACATTTATGTTAAATAAACAACGCTCAGCTGATATACACATATCGCTTAATTAAGTTATTTAAACAAATAGTAAAATACTCACATTTTTCTTCAATTTTTTTTATTTAATAGAGTCAAACAGCTGCTGCCACGAAAGCAAGTTTGGGACTGAGAGTTATCTTGCAAAAACAATATATATAAACAGGGCTGCGACGCATTTCACGTAGCGCGCAGGCGTCAGCTTTCGTACAGAGCAATCAACAGGTGAGCTCGACACTTAAATCTCTACATTACCAAACCTATATCTTTATGATTGATAGAAACAAATTTACACCATCTAATATTTCTACCGATAATTCTCCAAATATGATGTTTAACGGATAAATTTAATTAAAAACAAACTGTATTGTTACTGATGGAAGATTTTATGGTTGTGTGAAAACAAAAGGGTTCATTTTCATTACACTGTGCATTGACAGTGCAAGCGATTCCGACCTTCCCTTTGATTGATTTTACAGTGTGGGACTATTTTAAAACACGATATTGAATAAGGGATTTTAAGAGGAAATGTAAATTAAATAGTTTTGATTAAGTTTAGAAAAGATGAAACTAAGTAGTTAAGGTAAGGACAGAACAGAACGCATAAAAAAGCGTAACTAGGTAGATTTGATTAAATGTTACTCTATACTTGAGAAAAAAAGTTTTACGGGTACGTAACAGATGATCACAGACTCCTGAAAGTGACCTAAATATAGCCAAATAGTAAGCAAATTCAACGTTTTAGCCGCACGGTACTTTCATGGAATTAACAAGAGCGCTGTGAAAAACTATGTTATTAAAAAAGGAATTGTAATCTGTTAAATTATTAAGAAGTATAACACTTACCTTAAAACATTCATCTCCTGTATGTTTCTTTGTTACATAATACAACTTATTTTATTAAAAGATAACATAATATTTGCAACTTCGTCAGTTAAGTTCTTCGAGGCTACAATTGCCCATTAAAAATAATTCTTACGTAAAACAAATTACTGTCGTAATTTTTGAAAAAACCTTACCATTGTATACAACTTACCACATAAATAAATACATCCAATACAGCTGCCGCGTCTTTTAGATACGCTTTAGGTGTAAAAAATAATCCGTCAGCTAATATTTTCAGTGCTAATTCCAAGCTCATAAATATCACGAAACCGTATTCTGCGATCTAAAGATAATTTTAAGGAATGAAATAACAGCACAACGATTTAAAAATAATAAAATAAATGAATTTTTGAAGATTTCATTTTTCGTTTTTTTTTGTTGGTCATTGTGTCATGAAACTTTTACTATGAATTCATCTCGTGGAGATTTTCTCTCTTTATATTATTCAGTTTTAAAATTCAGGTAATATCAGTGACATAAGTACCTGCAGTACAAAGTTTTCCATAACTCTGTAAGTGGGCGTTTCGAACATCATCGACAAGCATGACAGAGTTGTAACCATGATCATCACCCAGTCCAGGTATGTCACCAGGCCAAGAAAATTGCTGCAAACAGTAAAACCAGTATTATGGTGATCAAATGTAACAAAACAGAAGCAATTATACAACTAGAATAAGCTACAATAATGGTGCCGTTACAAAAATATGCTAACGTAAAATGCTACCAAAAATTAAAAAGAAACAGTCATACCTTTGGTTAATTTTGATCTATTCTATGAAAGGATAAAATAATAATGTCCTTCAATGATAACTATCGACAGGAACACATTTCTGAAGACACACAACTGGTCATAGTAAAAAGGGGAGCAGATATTTCTAAGTAATAAATGATGCAAGTTACTGGAAGCTCTTGTAGTGGACTTTGCGCTCGTTGCCGGTGACGGGGTCGCGCAGGCGGGCGTCGTAGCGCGCGTCCACGACGGCGCGGCACAGCTTGCGGAAGCGCGACTCGCGCGGCACCAGCAGCAGCGGCGTGTCGAACAGCGGGTGGTTCTCGCGCAGGTCCTCCTCTCGCTGGTTCCTATATTTGTTGTCCTACTTAAGCTCGTATCTAACGATAATAATTATCTCCAAGGCTGTAGTGTGTGCTTGAGTCGAACCTGAAGGGCAGCGGTGTATTGGTAGATTCTAACAAAAAAATGTTCCCACAATACCCCCCAGCTACTGCCATCTCTTTTCGATTTCAAAGAATTTTTACATAATGTGTTAGTTTCTTATTATACACCTACGGTACAAGAATTTGGAAAATAAGCTATCTTTGAACCGCGTCATAGAAAAGGTGTCAAATAAATAAATAATCTTCTAGAATATAAGCTTCCTTTTGAAAGTTATAATTGTAAAAATGCAATAGCGTCGTGTATGTAATTAATAGTTGCAGTTATAGATGTGACCTCCTCATCTCCGCTTGCTGGCGCTTGGCCTGCAGCAGGCGTATGTCGAGGTAGGGCGGGCGCGCGCGCGAGGACGGCACGACGCGCGACGCCGCGCCGATGTCGCCATTCTCCAGCAAGTGCTCGTATGTCTGCTTCAGCTTCAGTGACCCGCTGCGTACCGACCGCCTGATCGACCGCGACCCGAATCTGTATACAAGTTACCATCATTATCTTCATCATCATCATCATCTGCTCTTCCATACATCTCTGTCATCCCTCATATCTGAATTTCCTCCCTTCTTAAGCATATCCTCCTCTATCACACAATCCATCCATACTTTCTTCGATCTTCCTCTACCTTTGTAGTCATCAACACTCGTTCTTAACACTTTCTTGTTTATGACCTCATCATCTCGCCGCATAATATGTCCATACCACGCTAAACGTTCTTTGTAAAAAAATTAAACCATTGTTTGATTTATCTTATCCGTAGATACTTACTTTTTTTGATCCACCCGCAGCTGTTTGGCACTGGATATAGTACCCTGCGACTTGAGGCCCGACTTGCCGCCCGTAGCCAACATCGCCGAGTCCCCAAGCACCAAACGTCGGTGATTGTTTGAATCACTGAAATATGATCTTTATATACTCAATATTTTCTTGAATTTAATTAAAAAAAATATTGAGTTATCATTATATTGCTTTAACTTTTTAATTTCAACAAAAAGCTAGCGAAATCAAATAACAAAATATTACCTTCAATCATTATAAGCAATCTGCAAATACGTCGGTCAACAAACAGCTAGAAAAATTGCAAATAACAAAATTAAATCATAAACTAAAAGAAGCAACAAAACTGCAATAATAGAGATTTTTAAAATGTTTTATTTAATCAAGTATCATAGCAAAAACTTACTTAATAATAGAAGCAACGACATGTCTTCGTAGGGCGGAGCTCGGCCGCTGCGAGGGGGGGGCCACCACTAGTGTTTTGACCAGGCATCGCTTGCGGTAGGGGAACGCGATCTTGTCCACGCCGATGTACTCTATGGCGCGCCGCGAGAGATCGCCGGAGCGCGCGCCCGCCCCCGCGCCCGCCCCCGACACGCCCGCCTCCTCCTCGCCCTCCACTTCGCACACAAATTGACGCATAAACGATTCGCGTACCTGAAAATGATACAATTAGTAACCGTAATTAATGTAACTGCTCTTATATTATAGTAACAATATAAAACAAGCTGTCGGCAAGCAGATGTCGACCGACTTAAAATAACTTTATAAGATGCCTATATGTTCTTCCAGAATATGTTCTACATCTATGCCAAATTTCATCGAGATCCTTTAAACCTTTATGCAGATACTTGGCAATAAACATCCATCCATCCATCCATCCATCCAAACATTCGCATTTTTAATATTAGATTTAGAGACAAATTACTTTTACAATGTAAAGCCAACTATATTCCTCAAATTTTATTCACTTTTACCGTGCATTATTTAACATCTATTGCTTAGCTTAAATTCTCTATTGAATATTTTTATATTAGTTTAATGTTATTTTCAACATACCTTTGGCAAATTGAAATCTCCGGGAACTTTGTGCAATTTCGTCATTTGAGGACTGTCTGGAAATTTCTCGAAGATTCTTAATCTGAAGGGCAAGCTTTCTTTTATCTCTGCGCTTTGCTGACGATAGCGGAGTTGTTTCAATTTCTTTATGTCTTCGTCCAACTCTAGATTGTCTAAAATAACTGCGACGAAGAGCGACAGCACGATCTAAAATGGAAATTTTCGTTTAATAAGAATCTTCATACATTTTTTTATATACATATACTAAGAATAATGCTTACCAAAGTGACAAAGAGATGATATAAAATAAAATAAATAGCGACCAACGGTGTCAGGGCTTGACTGGTTCTGACCATTGTTTCGTCCATCACTTCAACCCATGCTTCTTGTGTTAAAATTTGGAACATGGACATAAAAGCCTGCAACATTAATAACTTACACAATCATTTTGAAAAATACATAACATTTCTAGGTATAAAAATTGTAGGTTATAAAAAAAAACACTGAGTTCAGGTTTATTTTTTTTATTGGAACATTGAAGAAAATTATAAATGAAACTTACCTCAGGAAATGTTTCAAATTTAGTGAATTCACAGAGAAAACAGAAGAGTTGCATTGAGATTGAAGAACTTATAATTAACAAACACATTGTAAATATGATGAGGCTGCCAAGTTTCTTGCCGGGACCGAAAATTTTGTAAACAAAACCCTCCAATAGAGGCGAAGCTTTTATTAACCTAACTATACGTAGAACCTTTAAAAAATCAATTAGAACAAAACTTTATTGGATTAAACAACATTTTTTTATAAAATCTCAAAACAGCAAGCACACAAAAATTTACATATTCATACCTGAAAATAAGTAAAACCTGACATATAGAGTTGGGGGATTATATGAATCGTAGTACCGACAGCCAAAAGTAATTCAAACTTATGAACGGAGTGTTTGAAATAACCCTTCCAACCCAAACACCAAATTTTTATTAATGCTTCTAAATCCAAAAAAATCGTAAATGCGATCTGAAAAAATATGAACATTTTACAAGTAAATACATTTAAGATTTCACAGCGGTATAAATATTTTACTAACCTCAATGTAGTAATATTGTTGGTAAAAAAATTCTCTAGGGTTGTCGTCATGTTTAAAATTCATAGTAGCAGTAATAATTCCATTCGCTAACACTACACCCATGACAAGAAGACGAAAGTATGCAGAGCGTAACATTTTATGGAATATTTCTGGAGCACTCCCTGTAAATATGAAATTTTTTTGCCTCAAAAAGAGACATTGATCTTTTTTTTGCTATTTTTGTGTTAAGTCTTAAAACTAAAATTATTTCGTTAACATTTTACCTGAATGTTTATTTTCATCAATGGTTACTAATTTCCAACCGTTATCGTCACTAGTGAAAAACTGCGTCGTACTGCCTTTCGTTATAGGGTTGCGAACACCCCACATTTGTTGAAATTGAACTCTTATTTCATTAAATGTCTCCGTTATGACTGCTATGAAAACATTTTTTACCAACCAAGCTAAGAAAAATATCATAGTGCTGTAACAAAAACATCAAAATTAATTGAGACCAATTTGTACTTGCATGGTTTTTTTTTTTATACTTTTCTTTAATATACCATATGTTACTCAGGGATGATATAATCCAATACTTTTTGAATTTATTAATAACTATCATACTAATCTTTTCTTTATAAGTGTAGACAAACAATTTACCTAAAGTAAAGTGCTGATCTCCATGCTGGTAAAGAATCAATAGCCCTGTACATTATAAAAACCCATCCTTCTTGTGAGGATGCTTGATACACAGTAAATAAACTTGTAGCTAAAAAAAATCAGTTAAACACAGTAAATAACTACAAGGTTAGTCTCAATTATTTCATTATTTACCAAACTAGAACAAAATAGTTTGGTTTAACATACCAAATTCTTCAAAACCATTAAATCCCATGATATATTTTGAAAGGTTTAATTTTATACATTTCATTCCAGAAGGACATTGATAGCCAGAGTTAGGTTCAGGTGAACAGAATGTATCAGGGATTGCAAGAGAGTTTATAGTTATTTCACTGAAAGAGGAAGGAAAGTGTTAATTTTGTTTTACTAATTCGGCCATGAGGCACATATTAGGTAGTGTATAATTACTCACTATGGGTCAGTATTATTTCGAACACAGTGATGTGTTAATTCACCAAAAAACTGAACTCCCAATAAACTATACAGTGACATAAAGAACAGAAAAAATAATGTCACATTATAAATCTGCTGACTTGATCGCCTGTAAGGAGAAAATTAAATTGATTATCTTAATCTTTGAAAATAATATTTTTGTATTTTATTGATATCCATACTTACTTAAAAATTTGGTTAATCCTTGACTTTGGCATAGAGAATTTTAGAAATACTCTTAAAAACCTGATCATAATCAAAGGCCTAGGAGCTCTGAGTATACTAAGGTAACTATATCTTGGCACAATCCCTGTCAGCTCAAACATTTGCAGCAGCACTGACACCCAGAGGAAGAACACCATAGAAGCATCAAATTGGCACCAGTGATCCTTTAAGTATGCAGTATCACCCTATAAAACAATATCTATTAAAGCTGTTTGCGATTATTTCAAATTAGTATAAAATAAATAATTATATATATACCTTCAGTATTCCTCTAATGTGCATTTTTGCTATCATTTCAGCTGTAAAAAGAAGTATAACACAACAGTCTACCACAAAAGTGGTTATCTGAAGATAAGGATATTTTTCGAAGGATTTCGGCGTGTTTAGGGAAACGGACATTAAACTTAGGAGCGCACAAAATCTTAAAATTCTTCTAACCCATAACTGAAACCAAAAAATAATTATAAATATTTTTAGCAAGATAGAATAAAATAATATAATTCATGCTTACCTTATTAACCCATTCAATATCAGCGCTTTCATTTAGTGATTCTTCTGGGCCGTAATCGGCAAGTATTGGTTCGCCCTTTAAACTTTGCTTCCGGCCCAACATTTTTATATTGTTGAAAATAATTTTTAAATCTTAATATTGCCTTGAAGAGAAAATTCAGAGGACTACATTTTGATGTAGTCTTGCTAAGTAATCTCCCCGTGTAAGTAAATTTAAGTGAAGTATTTAATTTTCATTACGAATTTAAAACAGACGGCGCACTTTTACGCTGCTGCACTTATCATCTATTATTGATTTTATTTTGACACTGACATTAGATAACAGAAGATAACACGCTCCATTTCACAAATGTTACCTACAAGTTACACAACGAAAACAAGCCAACAAATAGTCTTTAGTTGTTTTTTTTAGCTTGAAATAAAAAAAAACTTACTTTAAATTACACTCATCTAAGTTTTATAACAAATTTATTAAATGTAAACATTTGTATTCGCTAATGTTAATGTTGATCAGTATGCCAGTTTGCGTAAAACTAGCTATGCATAGTATCCTAGCAACGGAATATTTACTTTTAAACTGACAATTTGCTTTCAACTTACAACGATTGTATTGTACATAATAATTATGCAGTATTCTACATGCTAAAACATTGAAATATTAAAGATAACATTTGTGTCATCAATAATAATACAAGTTTAGCATTTAGTAGTGACAGAAGAGTTTTAAGTCAAAATGTTCATTTACATGAGTAAAAAGGTAATATTTCTAAAACCCTGTACAATACAAATGTGAAATGAAACAAAAGTTAATATAATCTTGATTTGTGTTTTGTAGATTGCAATACCAAAACAATCTAATGTGAATTGTATATCATGGAATCATGCAACTGGATACATTGCCGTTGGTGGGGAAGATGGGATGTTAAAAGTGTTAAAACTCGAATCAGGTATCTCGTATATTTTCCTCATTTAATCTTTGAGTCTTCACAAGATCTTATAGCAATAGTCACCATAATGTATTAAAATTGTAATGTGTCATTATTTAACATTTACCATTACCATAAATATATTTATAAACAAAAAGTAACATATTTTTTACATACATTTATATTATATTCCAGGGGGTGGAGGAAATCTTTCGATGAATCTGACACTGGAGGGACACACAGGCCATCTACAAGTTGTAATATGGAATGAAGTTTTCCAGAAACTTACAACCAGTGATGAACATGGTGTAATTATTGTGTGGATGCTGTATAAAGTGAGAATAGATTTGTTTCAAAGTATTCTTTTGTCACTAAATTTCTGCTGCCAAAATACATATATGCAAAACATGTTATGATTACTCCCACTTCGAAAAAAAGCAGAGATAGCATCTGTATTTGTCTGGGTTGTGGAAACCAAAGCCATACTTGTATTATATTTCAGGGTTCTTGGTATGAAGAAATGATCAACAACAGAAATAAGTCTACAGTGTCAAGCATGGCATGGGGCTCAGATGGACAAAAGATTTGCATAGCATATGCTGATGGTAATTGAATATTAAATTGCTTATCCATATAAGTATTTAATTTCTTTCAATATTTAACACTTTTTATAAGTTGAGTTGTCTAAACTTTTTGGTTTGAACTTAAATAGTTATTTCCTTGCAACAATAAAGTTTGTAATACCATCTTGCATACTGCATATATATACACTTCCTTTAGTGAGTTATTTGGTGTGGTTTGTTATTAATTATTTATTATAATTTTCAGGTGCTGTTATAGTTGGTTCTGTGGATGGT
>LD699455.1:4491695-4502708 GCA_003118335.3 Papilio memnon
CATCACTACTTCAAGAGCATTTTTCAACGAAAGCGCTTGTCAAAAGAGAGAAGGGGAAATGTGAAATACACATATTATGTGATAATATTAATTAAAATAATTATATGTTGTTGTCATGCGTTAAAAACAACAATGAATAATATAAATTAAATATAAAATTAATTAAATACAATCAATATGTTTGAGTGGGCATATAGTGGTGCAAATAAGGCTGTGCCTAGAAATGTAGGTCCCGAATGTGCTTATTTTTTATCAATTAAAAGACAAATTATTGAAACTGTTTTAGTAGCAACAATATGCATCTACACATTAGTAAGTATTTATTGATATCATAAGGAAAATGTAAAGTCTAGACCTAATTTAATTACTCTTACCTACCAACGTAAATAATATAATTAAGGGAGTTGAATAGGTTTATGTCAAAGGTTTATTGCAATTAAATACATTAACTACAATGCTCTTAACTCACTTTGAACTGTTTTAGCTTAAGATCTATCCCAAGTTACAAATAAAAGATAAAAAACATTATTTAAAATATGACCGAGGAGGTAAACGACTGTTGGTAATCCTATTATCTTTGCTATGGGGAATGGAAATTGGGTTTAAGTTTGCTTCTAAAACTGTCATATATTTATTGAACCCCTGTCATGTTACTACATTGATTCAGGTGAGTTTTCATGAATAGTATGAACATAAGATTTTTCCATAATTGATCTATTTCATGCAACTATTTGTTTTAATATACTTTTACATAAAATTCAATGTAAAGTGAGAAACGAAGGAGGAATACTTAGATCAACTTTTATTACTTATTACCCTGCTCAAATAATTAGGGTCCACATTCAAGACAATTACTATAGTTTTAACTGAAAGCAGTTTCTTATGTATTAATGACTTGCATAGCCAATGTTTCTTCCAGATCTATTTGCTGACAGCACCACCCAGTAACATGGTAACAGCCATGTTTCGTATACATTTGAATTTATTAAATGGACCACTACTAGCATTTCTATTTCCTGAAACAGCTTCGAGAACGGTATGCATCCACTATATAGATTAGAGTATGTTCAATTCTAACTGAAGTTATAATATCTTAGGTTGACATTTTAGATTTTTGCTGAAGCTGCCTTATATTGGATACAACATGGAATGATGTTTGTAATACCATATTATTTACTGAGAATTGGAGGTATGCTTTGACTCTTTTAGTTCTTTTCATTACAATCTGGACCATAAACAAACCAGTTGCAATATGTTTATCTTAGCTTAAGTAAATTGCTCTTCCTTTTATCAATACCTGTTAAATACAAATATTGTTGTTTAATGTAAATCTTGCTTTATATATGGACTGTTTAGTAAATACAATATGCTTATAATTAGCTATTACATTTAATCAAAATTATCTGTTTAAGGTGCATATAATATAGAGCCATTTTGGGACTTCAATTGGTGTATCTTCAGCTATGCCCTGAATCTTCTTTACCATTTTATCATTTTACAACTGATAGCCATTGTAAGTATTGATATATTAAGATACATATATGATGTAATGCATAACTTGATCTGCATTATGTTAGTTACTGTAACAAGGTGATGCTGCGTGGTTTGTGGGCTTGCCACCACAAATATGGTCAAGCAATATAACAAAACAAATTCAGATATATTTTTATTATGTAGACGATGAAGTGAAAAATATATGACATTTTACTTGCAGCCAGCTCAAGTGAACTTGAACCACATGCTGTGTCCGGCCATATTGGATCCATTTGATGGGCCGTGGTATCGCACTGCGGCAGTCATACATCAAGCCTTGCTATGTCCTTTGCTGTGTAAGCTTTTCTGTCTCTTTGCAGATTTTTGTCTTACTAAATTTCCTCCAACTAAAGTGAAACCCCAAATGAGTGACCTCTTGCAAGGTAAGGACATATTTGTAGGAGATCGCAAGTCAATTGAATAGTGACCGATGTGAGATATTTATGGCTTTAATATCGCCGAAATTTACCCTTTCAGGGTAGTTTAGAAATATGTAGGTCATAATTATTGCCTAATTTAGGAAAGTTAATACTTTTCTTGACGTCCATTTGAGGGGTTCTTATTAGTTAAGGTTGAAACAACCTTAATGTAATTTTAGTAAAGTACAAAATGTTTATTATGAATATATAATAAATATTTTCGAACAGAATTACGATTCTTGCCAGAGTATTGCGAGAATTTGGATCTGGTATCATCTGTGATCTGTGTGGTTTAAATTATTTTCTACTTATTGATTCTATTTTGCTATATATAAACATAATAGAATTTTAAAATAACTAGGGTCATACTAAAACACGCTTAATGCGCATCTTAATCTAAATATATACAAATATAAAGGATATATGTAGATGTTTTACATTCGTGAAAATAGACAAAATCCTTATGGCGGTTGTCTCAGGAATGTTGTCTGTTAAATTAATAATAATTTGGTTATAATCGTTAATCAATAATATAAATACTTATTACTATGGATGGTTTTGGTGGAGGGTTGGTCAAATAGTATTACTGGTAACTAAGATGGTTACTATAAAAAAAATGTTTGAAAAATCACAAAGCAATTGTAGTAATATTTAGTTGCGGTTGCTAGGATGTCCGAGACCTTTCTTCTTTTGAAATATAAAAGCTCAGATCGCACCAATTGTATTTTTGTAGAAGAGTGTGTATTGCTTTATGTACACAGGAATTAAAAATACTAAAACATTCTCATAAAGCACATAGTTAATTATTACCATTAGTAGGGTGTATTTTAAAAAGTTCTGGATTATGGGGGGATTCTTCAAAACCTTATGGCTGAATAAGGGAATGAAAATGCGAAGACAAATTATACTGGCAATGATAATGTAAGTGATAAGATCGTGCAGTGTTCATTTAACAGAAGATATCCAGTCTTTGATTTTTAGAATTTGAGGACTTTGCTTGGTTTTGGATTTGACCAATGTTAAGATGACCAGTTGCTGCTTGTATGTTTTAAAAAATGTCTTTAAAATTACCTGTTATATTGAAAATGCGTTTATAATGAGAAGGAAATAGATTTTCAATTATAAAAACAATGTTTCTATTAATATAGAAAGTTAAGTATATAACGAATAAATTTTGTTGATTACGGGTATGCATAATCCAATTAAGGATATCGAAATAATTTGTTGCGTAAACTATAATATTAAATCTTTGCACCATCAAATGCTTTCCAGTGACCTTTTGGACTAAAGTAGAGCGCGCGGTTAACTATCAAATTTTACATGTTTGTTAAATTATTTGATAGAATGCACTTTTGTCCATATTAGAAGTACATCTTGACCAAATAAATTTGACGAAAATGTAACGGAACTTACATACGGATATAAATTATATTCGCAAGTGTTTATGTTTTACTAGAAAAAAATATTAGAATTTTTAGAAACTTACAGCTACCATTATAGTGTAACATTATTCATAACGAGTCGCATGTTATTCAAAATACTTTTGACTAACAGTTAATAAAACTGCTTTCACTAAAAAACTACAAAGTCAAAGAAAAACCAAAAATTGTATATTACAAGTGCAATAGTTTAGGTATCGCTAAAAATTAAGTGGAATAAAATTTATTATTTGTTACTTGCACTATAGCGCGATGAGTGGATCAAGCCTTTCGTAACAAAAGCTAGAACCAAATTATATAATAAAATTAATAAATAGATTTAAGAATGCTGCTCACCAAAGTGATATGACAAGTGTTTGTTTTTATAATAAATGCCTTCTGCCTTATTCTGTCGTTTTTTTATTTTATCTCCACATACCTATTATCTGCTGCTGAATTTGGTGAACTTTTCGTACAGTTTAACACGCGGGAAGATTGATTATGACAATGTATTTGTGAATGGAATGTCTTATTTAATGATGTCCACAAGGATCCAATATTTTAGGCGGTTAGTTCTGTGTAAAGTTAGTTTATAATACCACAAAATGTAGAATGGCAGCAATAAGAATACCGCTCACGCAATAACTTATACACTTTTATTTCTGTAAGTTTACAAACATTACAGCCGGCGACAGCAAACAATACACAAGGAATACTAAAGCAATTCTTAAGTTCCTATACAACAGGGGTAGCGAACAGCACGCAACACAAAACTTTCGGCATAACACTTGGTAAAACATTCATGCACTGCAAATGATGCCAACACTGCGAAATTATCTCAATAAAAAATATTTGACGTCTATGATTTTTATTAAAATGGCACGTTGATAAGTAAAGGTTCGCCATACCAGCTGTATGTCTGCTACCCATATTATACGATTTCATCTCACTTTCACAACACACAGCAACAATATGTAAAAAAGAATATGACGTTATTAACAAGATTTAAGCGCATATTTATATAGGGTATACATACTTTAAACGGCAATACGCCATTGTCCACATATCGTCAGTTAAATAGAAAAATGGCAGTAGTCAAAATGAAATGTTTTACAAGGCATTTATACTTTTTAAATTATTTTTCCTTTAAAGTTTTTAAATTCTGAAAAATGTAATTTTTCTATTTAATCGACGTTATTTTGGTGTAAAGCTATAAATGTATACTTGGTAAACGAATATTCGCCAAAATAAAATAATTATTAATTAGTCTAGGATTCGAATCAGTCTACAGATTCGGATATTCATTTACAAAAAAAAACGAAAACAATTACCTACAATTAAAATACAAATTATTTAAAAATCTACTAGCAAATTATCACACAAAATAGCCCAATAAGTACAAATTGATGCATTTTTATAGAGTACGACTAGAAATATAAAATTATACAACAAAATATGACTTATATGTGTGTAGTTTTTAACTTGGTTATTTTTAAATAACAACTGTTTACAGTTACATAAAACAAACCTCGGCAATATTAAAATCTAGTTTAAGAAAAGTCGATAACAACATTTTTCTGAGGGAACAGATATTGTCAGGTGTAAAAGCGTTTCGCTTGTGACGTAGTGCATTGTTAGAGGATGGCATTTATAACACTAGCAAGTGAAGTTCAAGATAATACTAGTATAGTAGTTTTCAGATATCTTGGCGGATCTTGAATGCATGCGAGTTGCTGCGCTGAGCACAAATAAAGAAGCAGGGGAATGCGAGAGGGAGGGTACTGCCGATGACCTTGAGCCGCCAAGACATTGAAAATAACTGTATAAATGATTCTGTTTTCAATGGTGTTCCATTAACGACTCACACAATCATTGAAAAATAGAGATAAGATGTTTTGCATAGCTTTTGATAATGAAAACTCACAGTTTTTTAAGCATTAAAATAGCATCTGTTCGTTTTCTTTACTTGTATAATGAAATATTTTAATAAGATTCGTTTTTTACTAAATCTTACCTCACATATTTTAAAGACTAAAATTGAACATTTACTAGTTAAACTTTCACACAACTAAATTTAGATCAATGAATTGGATCTATGTACATTACGAAATGAAGTCAGATTTTTATGTTAAATCAATTTCCCTACAGTGACAAAGCAAAGCATATTTAGCATATTTATTAATTACATAATCTTTGCTCAGATTGAGGAATTTAGATTTAAATACACTAGATAAAATAACACAATATAAATCGTCTTACATAGTACGAATGTATTGAATTGTTAAAATGACTAGAATTAATACTAACCACTGATAATGATAATTTAAAGGGAAAACAATACAGGTACAACAACTAAAGATTGATATCACACTTGGTATTGGGGTAATTTGTCCAATCCCAAGATAATTAACCATCCATAGGAGGTCCCAAATACACCATAGACACCTCTGTATTTCCATAAACAGCTGATATAGTTGGATACAACTTTCTATTTGGTAGACCTGCAAGAAAAATGTTGTTAAGAAACATTAATTTCATAAAATCATAACACTCCCTTAACCTAGCAGTCAAACTATTTGCCATAGTTTTATAAGACAATGTTTTAAAAACTTAATTGCATCTAGTTATGAATAAATAAATAAAATACATAAATAAGCAGACATTACAGATTGCTATTGGCAAGTTCCTCAGAAACTATACATCTGTGCATGTACTTACAGTGGTCATTTGGCTTTTATATATGGTAGCTCTACTATCAAAGCATTATTATTAATAATAAATTTTACTAACCTCGAAATGCAACTCCTAAAAATTCATAACTCCTTTCAAATGACAAAGTGCCAATTTCACAATCTAGAATGACTCTTATCCTTTCACCTACCTGTATTAGAAAATGAAAAAAAAAAGGTTTTATTTAATGTAATAATTCATTTTTAAGTTGAATTTAAAACTACCATAAAATTATTGTCCTCTTGTAAAAATATCACAAATTTTCTATAATAGGAACCATATCAAGCAAAATCTATTATTTTAGAATAAATAATAATGAAAAAATATTCATACCTGATATTTGGGGCAATTATTGAGACATGGGTAATGGCCTTGGGTTTGTCCATTATGCAATAAATGATTATCAACTAAATTCCATCCCCAGCTTTGATCATCTGAACCTAACAGTCCCACATAACCCTGACACTGTAATGGCGCATCTCTAGTTGATATTCCAACTACAGCAACTGTTCCTAGTGGTCCTTCCCATATAACTTCCCAGGCATGCCGACCATGATAAAATCCAATCTTGGTTCTACAAGCATCAGTACTTTGTGCAACTGGATTTCTGCAAATGTATAATATGAATAAACAATAGGAAGTTCTACAAACTCTGACAATACTTTTGTAAAGTTTAAGACTTTTGTTAAACCTGTGTAAAGTAAATCCATTCGGTTTTATGTGAATATTCCTAGAACAATCTCGAGGACTCCAAGCATGAAAGAATGCTCTAAGTTTTGCTTTATAAGTTTTAACTGATGATAGTAGATCGGATCTCATTACTTCTTCTGCCAGTTTTTTATAACAGTGATATCTCCATATTTCGTGGTTCTCATCACTAAGAATTCTACACCAACTTTTGCAAACTAACGAACAATTTCGTATATCAGATAAATTTAAATATGAAAATATTGTTTCTAAAACATAATCTGGAATTTTATATACTTTACGATGGTCATAATAGTACACATTTCGTCTAGGTTGGTAATGGATATGCATTTATATGCTGTTTGTGCTCGATTTTATGAATAAAGTTATTTGATATTATTTTTATTCACATTCAAATCACACCATATTCATATTGACAATAAATAATCGAACGAACAAGTTATTTTTTTGTTGTTTTGTTGCTCTTATTGGCAGATGCTGATGTTGATTGGTCGGTCTTGCGCATAACCACAGATACAGTTTTTCATTTTACTCCCTAAGAGTAGGTATAGTGCCACAAGGATATTGTGGCACCTTTTTGACATTGACAAGGAGGCGCCTCTAAGCATATAGGGTTACCAGCAAGGTAACATTTCCACATTACAGGGAAATCGACGCCCATGGAAAAGAAAAAAGCAAATTGTATCATAAAGGAGGTACTTGTATCTGACAATGTAACTAGTAAATGCTCTTGACTTCGTTTGTCGGTGAGAAGACTTTATAATTAAAGAAGTTTTGTAGCAAACTATTAGCAATGCTCTCTCTTTAGAAAGTAAGGGGAGGTATAGCCTTAACATAATGAAAATTGTCTTACTTAGTGCTTATCTAGAGAATAATAAAAATCATAATGATTGTTGTTTACAATCGACGCACAGTACAAACTATGTGGTATGCACCGTGTTTCGAACGAAACGATGCGGTATAAAATCATCAGACAACCAGTTTCTTGTTATAATTCTGAGTACACACAGTAATTTCCTTATTACGTAAGTATAAAAGTTTGTTAAAAACTGAAATCTATGTCGATTTTATGTCAAAATGGCGAAACTTCTAGTTGGACAGAACACGTTAGAACAAAGAGATCGGTCACTGCAATTTGAAATGAATAGGTAGTAAAACAACTATCAGCAAAATATTTGTAAGTAAGTCAATTACCATATACCAATTTTTAAAATTACAAAAATAAACATTATGCATGCGTCCCCATGGGAGTTAGGGAATTTCTTGAATTAACAAATGGTAACACATTCTCAATGCAACAGACATAAGGCAGTAGGAATTGTTCCAAACAATTCTTCAGAGCACTTCCCGTGGTATATGCGGTAGAAGAATGGAAGAAGCTGGCATTTGGGGGCTCCAGCCCAGAAATGCGAGCAGTATTCCACGTAGGGCCCATCGTTCGCTTATCCGAATTGTATTTTGAACGACCGGATTAGTAATAAATATATTTTAACTCTCATTCTTTGTATTAGTTCTGTATATCTCATTATAGATTTGCCTTTTAATAAACGAAAAAAAAAAACAGTGATTTTTATTTTGATTCATAAAATGTAAAAGTTTTGTTTATCGATTCCCAATCGAAAATATTCATACCGATTTTACCCAACATCCCTAATTGTCAAACTAATTATCCTTATTCAGACAAAGTGACAAAGTATATCTGTCAATATTTGTGGTTTTTAGTATTTCAATTGCAAAAACCGTAGAAATGCCGATAATAGTTGGCGATTTTGTTACTGATGGCGATTATATTATTGCAAAGGCTAAGCTGGCACAAAGCGAAAATAACATTTATTCAGCCAAAGCATGGATGCTTACTGCAAAAACCTTATTTCCGACCAATTTTAAAATACAATTTGAAGCTTATTTGATGGAAAAACAATCAGGGAATATTCCAGAAGCAGCAGAATGCTTCAGTTCTCTCATGATGTCACGACAAAATGTCTCAAAATTATTGCCTGAAATATTGTCCATTGCCAATGCCCTTAAATCTAATGAGCCTTGTTTCTTAAGCCAAATGTTTGATAATATTTGTCCAGACATGCAGTTAACAATTCTTAAAACCAGTGTTGAAAATAGTGACGATACTATGGAACACTGTCGCTTGCTAGTTTTACTTCTTAAAAAATTTCCACAATTAGGCGTCGATAGTTTGGTAAAAACTTTGATTAATGCTGACAAATTCTTCTATGATAATAGATACGCTCGTTTGTTAGTGGTAGAAACCTTACCTCTTCTTAGTTCGTTGGAGTCTCCAAGATTACTGCAACGTCTTATGGTTAAGGCAATAGACTTTTATAATTCTTATATGTATGATGAAACTGAGAATGACATTACAGATCCTTGGCAAAGGCTCTATGGAGTATTAGATCTACTGGGAAGGCAACTGGGATGGGATACATATTTAGTTAATTACACTAACAGTTTGAATAAAGAAACATACTTCCAAAAATTAATGTCTTTAAGAGGTCATGAAGATTGTCGTGAGCTTTTATATTGCGGAGTTACATTTTTTTTGAGGTCACTCTATGAACAAAAATCACTTAAAGGTAGTCATATTCTTGTAGAAGCATTGTCAGACCCGGATCAGCCACCATCAAAAAGAAGAAAGGGGGATGTCGAAGTAACCGGTGTATCTGCACATCAATTTCAAGCAGCAGCAAATGCTTATGAACTTTTGAATAGTAATGAACTAATAGCTAGGGAGTTCATGAAATTGGTGTCACAATTGCAAGTCAAACCATGGACAGAAGGCTTTACTGATGAAATAGCCCTGTACCGGGGAAGATATGAAGACACTACACCACCTGCAACTGCAAATACTTTAAGTGCAAATATTATCAGAGTATCCGTTAACTTTGCCCAAAAGAAATATTTACCTTGTATTGATGCTATTATAGCTGCATTACCCCAGCTCCCAGCAGTAGAAGGTGTATTGGAAACAGATCTTATTGTTGGAGGCAAGCATAGACATCTGCATTTCTTACCATTGACAAAAGTTAGTATTATGCACTATTTTTGTACATTACTGATAAGAATTCTTTTAAGTACAGGCAGCAATGCAGATTTGACTTATGGACATATTTTAGTCTTCATGCAACTTGGGTGGCCACAAGAAGAGGCAATTCTTATCAAAATTTTGGATATAATCAAACAGAAAGGTGTTTTTCATTACCATCTCTTTTCAACATACATAATTCACATAGATATCCTTGAAGAGTTTAGTTTTATTTGGAATGAACAAGGAAAAAATGTAGCACTAGATATACTCCCAATTTCTCAACATTTGGGACAAAGAAGGATTGGCACTCGTGGTGCTGACAAAGGAGTAAAAGAAGATTTCAAACAAGCTATGAAGGCTCAAGTCGCAAGATGTAATGAGTCTATACTGAATTTGATAATACAATTCATTTCTACAGAAAAACCGTACCTTTTTCAAGTCCTTTAAAATAATTAAATAAATAAAAGTATGTTTAATATTTTTTATTACTTATAATAAATTATCAAATAGATTCATGTCATCAATAACTTATGAACTACCATCATATGAGCCAACTCCGAGCAAAAGGTTGCGTCGAGTGAAATGTAAGCTTTTTATTGGCGAATTCTTTGTTGCGAATGAACGTAACAAATATTTATCTTCCTTTGACCCTGATGTAGTACTTCCAGATTCTTCATTTACTGTTTCATCTGTTATCTGAGTGAAGTCCCACAACTTTATGGTACAGTCTAAGGATCCTGAAAATTGTAAAAACTTAGTACACAAGTGATGAAATGTAATGCAACAGAAAAGATCACTAACATTTTATAAACAAAACATATAGGGCTAAACAAACCTGAGGATAAAATAGTTCCATTGCGACTGAATGCCAAAGCGTGTATAGGTCCAGTGTGTGCGGGGGGCAGTGCTGCGGTCAGGGAGCCATTGGATATGTCCCACACCAGCATGTCGCCTACCGTGCCCCCTGACACCAACCACCTCCCACACACCGAGAACGCGAGAGTGAAAACAGTCGACTGGAATTATTTTACATTTTATTTTTATTAAATAATTTACAATTGAGTCTAAATATTATACATTCTGATAGATATATGGCAGGGATGTTGCGAACATTCGCATCCGCATCCGCAAATGCGGAACTTCCGCATAGATTTGGACATCTGCA
>LD699455.1:4548096-4575554 GCA_003118335.3 Papilio memnon
ATCGTGGTAAGGAACCCGTATCTTACGTACATTATAATTGTACACACATGCATTATTTACCTTGTCAGATGGCAATGAAAACAATATCGTTGAGACCTCCACTCCATTTGCCCAGAAATAGAATATTTTCCAGAGTGAGTCGACGACCTCTTTAGGTTCAAAGTAAGCATTTTGTTCGAATTTGTCGCAAGTAGTGGCGTCAAAATTATTCGGCTTGTTTAGATCAATTTCTGGAAGAGTTCTCACGGGTAGCTCCATGTACCCCGCCGCAGCGCTCAGCAGAACAATCTCAATTATACCGCGACTGAACATTGTCTGTCTGTCTGTTGACGTAATCGCAAGAACTGTTACGCGCATCCCCTTAAATTGAACCGCGGCAGCAAAGATTTTAAACGCAGAATCAACAGCTTTGTTTAATACCTACAATCATTTAAGTCTTTGATATTTAAATCGAACTAAAGACGCGTGGTCTAACCACTCAGCATAGTAAACCGTGTTAAAAAATAAAATTCTAAACATCCACACAAGTTCTTTCACTATAAATAAAAAAAGTTTTGCATTCATTTACATTTCCACATAGATTCTTAAAAGGAAATATAACAACTCACCCCGGCCCGGGGCCCGGGGCCCGGAAGCGTTTCTATTATAAAGGGCCTTTATAAATGATGTAAACGATGACAGTTTGTTTGCGGCTGGCGACGTGTCAACTGGATAAATTGCACATGCCACGCTCTTTTATAATTTTACTGCAAACTTTAAAACATTACTTAACTGTGTTTTGAATTAAATAGTATTTCAATTTAACTGCAAACTTGCTCAACGAATATTACAGCTGTGTTTTGACTTAAACCAAATGTTGTTATAATATAATGTTGTTATAATATGAATTAAATTCTGCTTTTTCTGTGTCTAGCTTGATCAAGCAACTTTTTCTAATTTGGTTCTTCTAAAACTCGTATCATCTAACTATTTTTGTCGAATTGACTGTTCTAAAAAAAAAAAACAGGAGAATAAAAATGATAAATCGATTACAATTAAATAAAGTTCAATTCTTAATTAATTTAAAGCGCCTTTTAATGCAATAGCTCCACTGAATCGTTATCGATTCTTTGCGTTTTGTTTAAAAAAACTCTTTGTATTGTCGGAAATCTCGCTGGACGACTACAGAGAATATCTAGTCTTGGAAACAAAGAGATTCGTTTGAATTTCGCTTATAAATGTGTTGTATTTATACATGGTTTTAAAATATTTGCTAATAATAATATTTATAATACATAATACATATTTATATATATTTAAAACTATAATTAGTAAAAATTTTGCATCTTTTGGGTTTTGTTTGTCCTAAATTCCTTCATGGAAAAACATGATAATGTTTTTCTTTTATACAATGGAATTGATATCACTTTTCAAAACATTTGTAAGTTGTCATAACAGATTCAAAGTCTATACTTTTAACCTAATTAAGTTTAGTTTTGACAGTTTGCGAGAATGCGATGCTATTTGTAAAGAAATGATATTCCACAAATATTGTCTCAACAATATGCCGCCAGACGGCTTATCTGGCGCACGAAAACAAGAATATTTCCATTTCAATAAATGCCGGCTTTGATTTCGCTTAATCAACGTGCAATGATATGTTACGGGTTCGTTTACACTGCTCTGAACTTTATCGTATCGAATTCTGTGCGCGTTGCTACGAGCCAATGATAAATTACTATCAAACATCAGGGGGGAGGAAGTACTGAAGGGGGGAGGATCAGTATACATAGAGAACAATAGCTTTACACATTTTACAGAGCTCATTACGTCCCAAGCGTGACAGTACAATTGGGCATATTTTGATCGACTAGAAACCCATTAGACCTCACCCTTTTTTATTTTCTTAAATGTGGAGAATGATCGCCATTCCATTTTCTTATTACATGGTTTTATGTATGTTTTTTGCAAAGGTTATTTATATTTTATTAAAATCTGAAATAAAAACGGTCAGTAATTATTTCCTCTATCTAATATATAATGTCCAATTTAAGGGCGTTGTAAAAAGATCAATATCATGTTCTATTTTTTAATGGATAAATTTTATAAATAGTATAAAAATGAATGGATGTAAAAAGCTCTATTTGATATCGTAATACGGGTATGCGAGTGAATTCTGCACGTAAATAGATTATGTAGCTTTACGGGATAGTACATAGGAGTGGCATGTGTAACGAAATATGCCATCTGCAGCATGCGCAGCGCACTGGGATTACATAACCTCCAATCATCATCGTAAATTGTATATATTATTCAATATCCACTACAGAAACTCTGTGGATTTCCCTTTTTCCGAATGGATTCTGCAGCGCTTTCTCAATATTCAATTTCTTTGTTTAAACAACGTAATTGAATTGGAGGAATGGTAATGCGCAGCTATGCCTTTCAATATTGTTTTATTTAAAAAAAACTTTTAGATTTAATTTTTAAATTGGTTTTTAATTTTACGGGATTTAGGCCAAGTTGCTGGTCATATAGTACATTAATGTTAATAAAAAAAAAAACAGTGAAATCAATACGATTTTTTTAACAGTGTTATTTCATTGTAAGTATGTGCTCTGCGAATGGATCTCTATCATGGAAAGGTCATATTTTGTTTGAATACTTAACTGATATTCGAATGAATCCATGTTATATTGTTTCTAGGTACTCTAGGTTCCAGAAAAAACAACACCTATAATACCAGAGATATTCAAAAATTAATTAGTTTTTCAAGAAATTCCTGTTATTACGATACACAGAAGTAAATATAAAAATGAAACCGTTTCTAGTTACTAAATATTATTTACATCGCTCGTGCTCTCTCAAAAAGATTTTTTTATTACAACAAAGTAAGTTTTTCACTTCCATTCTCAATTTCAAACAACAGATTTATTACACTCGTTTATTTGAATATTATAATATTTGTAATAATCGTTTTAAAAAAACTGGGGCGGTAACAATGTCTTCAATAATTAGATATTACAAGTAAAAACAAAAATTATCACTACAATAATATTCAAAGTAATTTGATTAATTAACATTATCTAACTAAATTTATCTTAGGTTACTTTTACTGTTGCCACACACCTTATCTGTAGAAATTTTCGTTATATTTTTATTATAAAATCGAACGATTGTTACATGTGCCTATGTAATCGCATAAATTAATGTAGAGACGTATTAGTTACGTTTATCTTAGAGTTCACAGAGTATCGGTATAAGTTGTTATCTTCATGACATTTAATGCAATAGAAAGATAAAGCCGTAGAGATAATAAATGTCTGGCGAATTCGAAGCATATCTTGTAGGTCGCTTGTTTCATCTGTCAAATGTATTCGAAACAAGACAATTGAATTTCAGCTTAATCTTGGCACGGAGTACGTGTAATCACGTTTAACAGTTTCTATTTAACTACATATGTTGCTTGTTCGTATTAAATTAATATCGTATTGCTCAGATAACTAACCTGACGGTGGATAGACTTGATTGTCTAGCGTGAATAGATATTACGATTTCGCTTCAGGAATACATAAGTTAATTAATTCGAACAGGTATATTTTAAAGTCGTTAAAATATATTACAAGTTTTTTTTTGCCAGCTTTACTTTGGCAGGATTAAATCATTATTTAAAGTATTTTGAACAATAAAATGATATTTCTGTGTGATAATTACGTAAACATCAATAATAGTTTTGGCTCTTATCACTTCTATTCTATTCTATTTCTTGTTTACGGCTCTCCCTCAGCGGATTGGGCCAGCACTTATCACTTATTCCAAAGAGTAAAAACGGAAAAAAAAACACAACTATAAACTCTGGTGGTTTTTACAATTGCGTTGTTTGAGCTCCCGATATTTCAACACTGTTGTTGGTAAGAAAGTTACGAGCATGATACTTAAAATATATTTTTTTTATATATTATACTTGCATTCATATAATAAGTGCATAAAGTTAATCAACTAGCAACAACGCGATACATATACACGAGTGAGGCGCGGTATCTTTTATCCTCCGAGGAGTTCTTGTTGCATAAAAAACTGCACTTTATGTTTGTCGCAGTCTTGTTATATTTTATGGGATGTAAACGTCTAACTGCTGAATGTGAAAGAATCTCTGGCGAGTTCCTTGGTGCTTTGCATGTGAATTTTTGGGGAATTAGAGTCCTTATGCAAGCTAACGCAAAAGTCTTTTTGGCGGTCAATTTTCAATGCTTTTCAATTTTGCTATTACATATTTGCTTCGATATAGTTGGCAATAATTGCTCAATGTCTGTCACTCTGAATTTTTTTCCCGCGTTTTGAAGAAAAACTTTATTATTTATCAAAAGAACATTTTAAAGGGAGAATGCAGTTTAAATCTTTGTTAATTTTTTATCAGTAAATTTATGTTGTTGGATGGAACTTTCAAGGAAATGCTACAATTTTAGCAAAGTGCTTTTGTGTAAAGGTTATGCATAAAGGGAAAAATGGCGCTGCGCATAGATAAGCTCGCTTAACCATTGTACTGGTCTACGACTGTCTAAAAAACATTAAACGCCGTTTCTCTCTTCCTTCACTGTTTTTTGAAATAGTGAAAGCAAATGTAAAAGAAATATAAGGAATACATTGTGCGGGATTTTATTACGATTTTCATATGCAGATGTAATGTTGATTTGTCGTAATTAGATTTTAAGCAATATTGTAGGAAATCAGACATTGTAATTGGGGCAAGAGATACTTAAATATTTCTATTATAAATTATTAATTTGAGGCTATATAATGAATTTTAATCCCAGTGAGTTAAGATTGTTTACGCGAATTAAATATTTTCATAGCGATTTATCATTACGATTAAATTCATATCACCTGTTTTGGGTATAAATACCAACTTATTTTTTATTAATCAAGATGGCATTTCGAAGCCTAATGTTAAAGTACCATGATTTGTTAAAGTACCTCGCCAGGCGCTAGTCACGGTTTAAAACGATTGACGTTAAAGCTAAAATTTTGAAACACTATCTAAGTCTTTATGGTTAGGCCCTTAAGATGTTGGAAGAGACTATTCATCAGTGCTTGATGCAGATAAAAGTAATAAGAAAAGTGGTAATGTCCTTGACAGTATAAAAGACAGCCAATAAGACAGAAGCCGTACGTTCGTCTATTTCAGAGTCGGAATGAGGTCAATTTTCATCTTGAATTGAATGTGACATTGCCGTTAAGAAGTTGCAAATGTCAAATGGAACTTTGTACGTGTGCGAAACGGTATGATATTAAAAACCGAGAAATATGTGACCCGGTGCACAAAAGTAAACCGTATTATCCTCCTTATATGCTTAAATATGTATTTTTTTAACGTTTTATATATTTTTTTAACAAAAATTAACCACAAAATCATGATCTACGTTACGTTCAATACTAGTGATTTAAAGCACGCTTGTGTATGTATCGTGAACTAACGGCAATGACCGATAGCGGGTCAAATAATAAAACTAATATGAGTATCGGACATTTTACATACTCATAAGTAACGTACATTAATAATATCGTGGTTAAATACGTATATAAGCATATTGACCGTATCAATATTTACAATGTATAATGATCCTTTAAGGATGTTTGTTTATTAATAATATACAAATAATTTACATTGATAAGCAGAAATTACTTTATTTACACAATGATAGAGAGTATATACCCTTAAGTATGAATTCTTATCGATTATTTTACTGAACATATATTTTGCTCTTAATATAAAATAATGGTACACAGTATGTCTACCAGGAGTACAACGAAACGATAAAACGCTATTATTTGTTTCTAAATCGTAAATAACCTGAAATTTCGTAATTTAATTTTTATAGCAAATATCGTATTACTAACTATCTAAACTTAATTTTGAATTTTCATTTCTTATTCAAATGATCACGTTTTATTATGTTAATTCTTCGTCTAAATACATAACAATTCAAATATTAATAATAATAGTAAGCAAAATTTAAACACATGTAGTAAGTTGTGCATGGAAAATTTTGAGTCTTCAATCGTTCGGATGTCGATACATTGTTGTGTGTTCTATAATATAATATTTCGACGTTAGTAAAATGCTACGAATAGTAAAATATTTGGAAGCTTTCAATTGTTTTATTTTTGTGTTAAATGAAAGCTTTTTAATTTATGAGGCCGAGAATATCGCGTTTTGGTGACTGCCAGCCATAGCCCAGAGTGCGTTGCTCCAAGCTGATAACTCTATTAATATCCATCTCGTCTCTTGAACTGCGTGCTGTGAGCCAATGGCGACCGGCTGCGATTTACGGTGTTCACAATATTTTTTTAAAACGGACATTTTTTCTATTTTTTTTAATTGTAAGCAAAAGTGCAAATAGCTAATAGCTTTTCTTATTATTTTTTTGTGAAAAGATAGTGCCGTAACATAGAGATAGAGTGCTTCCCGTGAGCTGAGCTAAACCACTTGGCATACACGTGTCCCTCTGCCAAGTAGTTTACTGTGAGTACAATCAGTCACAACGCTGTCATACGAAAAGATGGATATCTTTTGAAGTGCTAAAGACAGAAAACAAAATTAAGTAATAAAGTGATTACTATACCCCTAATAATATTCCAGATTTTTTAAATGTATTAGTAAAGAATAAAAATTATAAATACTAATTTAGTATCATTGATAGACACCGAAATTGAATTTTTACACTGCTTAAACGTGTTCAGACTACTCATTTTGAGTTGATAACTACCGCTTCGTTTATAAGATAAGATTAAATAAACAGATAAATTATATAATAACACCACATAATAGATTAATTATTAATAATGTTAAAACAACACTAATGTTTTTGGACATTTTGAACATAATAAATTAAAATGCCTATCCATGCGATAATTATACTTCGATGTGGTGTAGTTAATGATAACAGTAGTAGAAATGCAAATAAGTTTATATTTTTTCGAGATAACGGCTTTTGAACGTAGTGTGTTTGGGACGCTGCGGCGGACACGACGTGTTGTGCTCGTGTTCAGTGCTTGTTTACACTTCAACACACGATGCTACTATAAATACATTTACGTTAGTCAGCTGTGTGATTTCAACTAATACGTGTTGTTAATTTAAAACAAAATTTTTTGTAAGTTTTTTTCAAATATTTTTTTTTTGTTTTATTTTGTCTATTAAATGTGAATTACGTGTGCATGTTATATTTATATTCTCGAGGTGTATGCTAAACTTGTCAATTGGTATATTTAAATTCATGGTCAACGTTTAAGGTCAGATTGGATAATAGAAATCGTCGCTGGGTTGCCATCGCGTATTTAAACATCAGCGGTATAGAGACCATGTACTTACGTATGGTAGACGGTTCTTATTCTGTTGCTAAGTGGATAAAATTGTCAATGTTGTCGCTTGCTGCAACAATATGTGATATACTTTATTTTTTTTAAACCTAATATTGATAACTAACTTGTTTCTTTTCGAGACGGTATTTGTTAATTTTGGCAACCATAAAGTAAAACATAATACTGAGAGAAACCGTTTTTTTTTTGTGATACGATCGAGGCCAAAGTACAACATTGGGCATATCTCTCCTAAACAATACGTAAATAGTACTAAATAAATAAATTAGATAGGTAGTAGCCTAACTATATAGCTCAATCTTCGAAAATATGATATGAAAATTATAAAATTTAAATTATCACCTATAATGGTTTGTAACCAATGCTTGTTAATGTATGCTAATCTTCAATTAAATGTTGACAAAACAAAATCATTGTTTATTAACATTCACATTTAAACATAATAATCATAACATTGAATCAGGTTTATAAAAATATTTGGCCCATTAATATTTTATTCATATACACCTAATACCTAAATAAATAAATGAAAGCGTTTTGATTTTTGCCGCAAAAGATTCGGAATATAAATTGAGAGAGCTCGCTTCGGATTGTTATTAACCATTAACCTGTTTATCGCGTCGCTGTTGGTTCTGGCTATACGCAAACATTTACAACGTTATTGAAGTTGTTGGTATATTAAACTGTTTCACACGTCGTCGTTACACCGCCTCTAATTCCTACAATAAACGTAACATCAGTTCTCTCGCTACACACTTCCTTCCTTTTTTATTTCTTACACCTTCTTAGTCTAACTCCATACGGGAAAAACCTTCATTTATATTTAGTTTAGGCTGTTTGTCAGATGATCCAATCGCCCACGGTAAAAAATCGTACCAAATCAAAGGACCTACTGACGCGTGTAGCTCTTTTAACTAAATATTATCTACAAATATCTACAAATTAAATAAAGGAACAAGCGTGTAAATAAACAATGTAATCATATACAAAGCTTAGATCTGTGGGGACCTCAATACTGTTCAAATTTCTCAAATTGTTCGAAACCAGTTTACCGTAGCAAGCTTCCAAGCACGTACGATCGAATTTGGAATGCATCAGAAGTCATCTTGAACACAGTCGCAGCGGAGCACTGACAGGGGGCGCCACCGACCGTGTCGCTCTCAACTGGGACTCGTGTAGACCACAGACTGACTCATCGAATTACCTATATTGCCATAAACAGCACCGGTACAGATGTCGGAAATACAATCTACTGTTTATTTTGGCCTCATTTACTGTGGGTTTCGACTGTCGCGCCACATGTTTTATACGTGTGATTCGACCTATTTACATCTCTTTTATTCTCTTTGACAAAACAGGGACAATAATATGTTCAGATCCGACACTGTAATCGAATTTCACGATAAGGAACAAATACAACGAACGATCGTATTGGAATTAATATTGGACTAAACTTAATCCGATCATGTTTTTAATAATTTAGTTATCGTTCTTTTTGACCGACTTCCCAAAAGAAGGAGGTACTCAATTCGTCTGTATATTTTTTTTATGTGTTACGCGATAGCTCCGGCCCTGGTGGACCGATTTTTAATACAAAAGTTAAACTATGGTTTTTACTTGAAGCTATGGTGTTTAGTAAATCTTTTATGATTTAACAGCTAGTGTCATATATTATGGCATTGTAATAGTAATTTAGAGTGTTTGATTCATTTTAAAATGTACATGTATATTCCGCGCGGCTCTAACTACGGTATTTTTTACGGTAAAGATAAGGTTAGCGATAAGACTAAAACAGATTTGTTTAACGTCTTCTCTTAACCGGTCCCTTAAACTAAAGGGTTGAAGGTTTTATGTTTATAGTGGGCGCAGAGGCAGTAAAAATGTATTTCCCAATTCAGGGATTCTCTTAATATTAGTCTCGAGGTACAAAACAATTGTACTTTAGTTTCGTACTTTGGTACGTGAGTTTATCTGATGTAAAAGGGTTTATTCTGTTTTTTTTAAGTGAAGCAATTAGGCAAATTGTTAGTGTTCACAAGGTTTGAGGTAACATTTTTGAGGCACGCTTTTTGAGATAAAATTATTACCTTGTCCATATATTTACACCTTGAGGGCTAAGAATTAGGTATTATAAATGTATGGGACGAACGATAGGTTCTCCGTGAAGGTAAATATTTGTGGAACTATGTTGCTCAGTGGACATATTGAAATCGGTAGGAAATGACGACGTGGCATCGAAGACCGTCGATAGCTTATCCGTTACTTATACCACGGTATTAGACAATATTTGTACAGCACGCCGCGCCGGCACTCTCCCATCTATCTCATATGTAATATTTTATTTTAAAACTCTACTTCTATATGCTTCTTAATGTAACTAGGATAGTTTTGTCTTTTTCTACTTTATTAAAAAATAATTTATTTTACACAGTTAAGAAAAACTTGATTACAGAATTAAAAACATTGATTTTGGATAATAACACTAATAAAGTTTTGAGATAGAGATCTTCTTAGATTCTCCTAGAGAAAAATATAATGTTCGCATCTTAAGAAATAAACTGCTTCGTAAAATGTTTCGTTTTTTTTAGCGACACATGTTACAATCGTTGACAAAAATCACAGATTACTTTTAGATGGCAGAGATTATAAAGCCTTCCATAATTTTTATATATGTCAGAGTTCAAGCGTCCATCATAATTTATTTGAACACTCATCAAGCTCAGGTGGGAACGGAGGCTCTTAAAATATTGTTGGCGCCTAAAACGATATTTCTTCACCAACGAAAGGGACTCACGCGTTTTTAAAGAAAGACTAACTTTTCGCTCGTAATGATTTATGTTTAATTATATGCCTTACTTTTTTCGTTACTTCCATAACATTTTTTTTAAACTATGAATATTACGATTATCTTCCTCTTTTCATCCATGAGCATAGCAATGTACATAGCAACAAAACAACACAATATGGTGAGTACTTATGTAGTCCAATGATAAGATAAAAATGTAGTATTTTCGGCTAGACATGATAAAAGGGCAACATTATCAGGTCCATTAAATAATCAATTTAACCTCATGGATACACGAAAAATATCCTATATATCTTCTTGTGTGGTTTGATTATTTGAATAGCGGTTTATTTATACTTTGTCCTTTTTCGCATTATTCAGTACTTGTCTGGTACACATATATTTTATCTTTATATTGTAAGTATAAATCGTATCATCGTTAATTAAGATAATGAGTACCGAAAGTACAACGTAGTATGAACTTTGAGCTGTTAAACATTGTTATTGTTCGGTAGATAAAATTGTGAATGCATTTATGATAGTGGGGTCGGATCAAAATGTGCTGACCCTCGTATGTTCAAACCTAGATTGATATTCTGAATGTAACCCAGAAATTATGTCATTCACAATGTATTAATTAACAAGTTTAAATCCTAATTAACAATATAACAACGAACGAAATATAGTCTAAAAGACTTTTATGACGATATGAGCTCAATACTGACTATCTTAAGGCTCGAAGACGTAATTAAAATAAGTGGTAGACATTAATTTTTCATTTATTAACCAAGCTACAATTGGTTTGTCGGAAAATTTCTTTTACTGCTACTGAATTAGATCAAAACACTACTTGAACGAAAAAATCACTAATTTAGGTTATGAAAATATCGAAAACTAAAGTATTTATTTTATTGTTTGGTAAATTGAAAACATTTCGTGCGAAAACAAACGTAGCCGTGGCAATGCATCGCCAACACGGCCATTCCATTTCCGAAACCCAATGATCGCATTACACTGTGAAAGGAAATCTACATCACAATATTTCATTTAATTAAGGTTGCTTTTGCTATTTATTTTGAATCGTTAAGTGTTTTGGACCTGCCTGGGCAACGTCCATGAAGGTTTCTACTTTATATAAGAGAATTTATTTTGAAATAAACTCAGAAAGTTCTATTAAAAACTACTCTTACACATATTTTGTTTTCCTTTATCTTCAGACTTGAAATTATTATATTTGATATTAAATTAAATAATGTTTAATTGATCAATTACACTGATTTTTAAATAAATAAGCAATATAACTTTGTTTATTCATGAATACCCGTATTTCAGAGCATTAATTTAACATTGATGTGAACGCGAGAGTTTATACAGGCGGTGAACTGACTGGCGAATGGACTGTTTAACAAAATTCGCACGTAAATCTGTTATTTACTGTAACGTTACCCTTTCGTTATCAGCAGGTCAGCGGACATAATAATGACAAGCTCAATATAAATATGTAATCAGTATTTATTGTGTATAAAACAAAATAAATAACGACGCGATTAAAGTTCATCGGTAGCTTGTATTTAACACAATTAGACTTTACATGTGCGTATTAAATAATGTTTTGGTTTTTAATACATAAAGACAGAGCTCCCATCTTCTGCAGGCTTATGTGTTTAAGCAAGTATAAAAAAACGACGGTCAAGTATTAAATGACAGTTACTTACCCGGCCTAATATATTAAGTTTGATTATTTAAAAGTACAAATTCGGATTTAACAATATTTAAACGGTACCGCGTAATCTAATCGAGTCCTACTCTCTGTACAAGACAAAGTTCGCTGACTTTTGTAATATAAACATTGCTGGCTTAATTAACTCAGACTTCTTCACTATAGACAAGGGGAGGCCGGCAGATTAAATACGAATCAAAGTGCTCTAACAGGTATTAATTATGGTTTAATCACACTTAAATTAATGTGTAACGTTTATTAAAAAGTTCCAATCTGGTTGTACGAAATATTACATTATATAAAGCCTTCGATGTATTTCGATAAGCGTAAAATCGAATGCATTGTTTTTGTCTGTTGCAACAAATTGTTAAAAAAAAAGTAAAAACAGTGACCGCATTATTTGACGCAGCAAGCTCACAAACAAGCCGGCCGGTAAAATGTACCAGGAAACAATGAATGTAAAAGCTCAACTTTTAGTTTAATACGCAGAGTTTCAGCGACGCCGTGATTGAGTTAAAACAATGCGCCAGTAATTAAATTTCCAGCAACAATTAAATGTAAGTAACCGTACGCGGTAATTAATGAATGCGGTTCATTGGTCACATTAATTGTTCACCGTATCGTAACAACATGCGAAATATTTCAACAGTATTCATGTAAGCTTCAACTGTCATATCATGGTCTCTTCGTAGCTTATAGCTGTACACGAAACGTCAATTTGCAGTCTCATATTTGGTGTATTTTATTCTTTGTATACAAGAAAACTATTTTGCACATGCCTTTGATCCTATATATCAAGCCAACCATATTTCTAAGGCTGATTGTAAATAGATTTACTAGCAAATAACTTTCGATAAAGCGATTCTGTTGTCTTGGATGGCTTGTAACCTCAATTGTTTTAAGATAATGAAATGGTTAACAATGTTTTTACATAGATCATTCAGCAATGAAAACCGTTCATCTACGGAAATGAACAGATAAAACATATAGCGGTGCTACGGTAGCGAACCATTAAGTCAAAAGAATACTTAATGTTGCCTCATTTCTGTAGAAAGAAAATTCTTTTCAACGACTTACATAGAATCTTTTAAATATGTATTGTTAATAAGCAGGCAAAAAGCCCACCGCCGCTTGAAGAAGAGCGATCAGTGACGTCACATTATCCCTGGCGCGAAAAACTTTGCATAAACATACTTTACATGTACTGTTTTATAAATCATTTACATTTTTGTCTCATCTTTTAAGTTATTGCTAAGTAAATAATTTTCATTACGTTTGATTTATTTTATATTTATTTAATAACCTAATTTAAACTGTATTTTTGTTTCAAATAAATCAAATTAAACTAAATCAGATCTGACAAGTAGGACTACGTCATACAAAAGTTAAATAATATGTAAGTTAATTACGGTATTAAACATCGTAATAAGGATAACATAAATAGCTTTAAGCTATAGAAGATATCTACACTGTTGTTAACTGCCGTGGCAAAAGCCAACATAACCTTTCAACGCAACTATTATTAATACTTAAAAGGTCAAAAAGTCCATATGAGCTTGTAACAGACTATCTTATCATCTAAATTATATGGAATACATCGTACCTTCTTTGCTTATCATCCCAATATACTATATAGAATGATAAACAGCTGAGGTATCAGAAATTTTTCCGTTCCTAAACAACAGGTCACATCAAAGAGGCAATCATTTATTTCTAAATATTGATAGCATATATGAATTTCATAATAATTAATGACACCCGGCTTGTAGTATTCGGCGAACGCGTTTAGTGTATAGGAGGTTGTAATAGAAAGGTCCAAAATACATATAAACTTTGCTCGCCTATCAGTCTCGTTAGGACTATATTAATGCTTTCAAAGTCTCTCGTCTATCCTGGAAATAATCAGGAATTTCACTATTAATGTTGTTGTCACATACTGATGAAATATTGTCATCGCCCGGCATTTAGACAGAGCTTGACAAAGGCCAAACACTAGTTCGATAGCAACGAACAGATTAAACTTTGATGCAATTTCGCCCAATCAACCTTATTGGCTTATTGTGTCTCTGTCAATCAGAATTCAATCGTTCATCGAATCGATCAATTCGACATCGGGTACACACGACACTATTCGAAACTCGGCTTTTAGAAAAGGTATTATTAGAATGCTATAAACTGTGAGGATTACCTTATAAATACTAAAGTCTTAGGAGCATGTCGCCATAACAAGTAAAAATACATATTCATGTTATCATTTTCTTTCGAAAAAGCACACTCACTATGTTTTCTATATATATTTCGGTAATTGAGGCTTGACTTTTATATAAACTTAAACAAAATAAAGAGAATCAATTATTATTCAATATTACATACTTGTTGCGTAAGACACATTGAATTGATAAAACGGAGTCATCTGCAGCAAGTGGCTCCGGACAATTGTCACTTGCATACGTGTTACAGCTTTGCATTTAGGTACATCTAATTACTAATGATTATAATTTTTTAACATTTATTGCAATTCTACAATTCAAATCAATTAATTCGTGACTTTAGTACTCAAAACAAAAATTGGAACGAGGCTAAATTACGAAACAGTGTATTAATACTTACGAAATTTATCTTTAATTTTCAGAGAATACATAGTAATGAGACCGAGCACAGAGGAAGGCGTGGAGCCGCCGCATATCGTGGTGCTGGATGGGGGATTCTCTACGCAGCTGTCGTGCCACGTCGGCCATGTCATCGACGGCGACCCGCTGTGGAGTGCGCGCTTCCTGCATACGCATCCCAATGAAGTCGTCAACACACACCTCGACTTCCTCAGAGGTATATCATCGTTGTATATTGTCGTTTAGGGTTTACAATTTGTTGGCCCACATCAGTGCATTTAATAATGGAAAAATTCATAGACATTCGATAGTATGTCTAATGTAACAATCTCGGTACTCATAAATAAAACGCAAAAATATAATAATTTTTTATTTGTAAAAGGAGATACACAATCAAAATATGAAAAGCACAATATTTCAATATGCCAAAATGTCTAAAATGAAATCCTAATTTGTACTCTTTGAATGTAATTTAATATCAATGAAATACAAAGAGAGAAATATTTGAGCTTATGGTACAAAGTTGTTATCAAATTTGTCGGCGGCTCGTTCACACCCCTCTTGTACAAATGTAACGAATACAGCAAATACGGTCTTATTAAAAGAACACAGTTTAGACAGATTTTTAAAATATTCTTCAATATAATTTACATTATACTGAAGTTTTTCCATAAGGCCATTCATTCTGGTAATTAAACTAAGTGACTAATTAGTTAAAGCACGATTACATTTGATAGGATTAATTTTTAATAAAACCTGTGAATAAATCTTATAAAGCAAAACTAATAATCAAAAATGTTGGCATGGATCTCTTGAAAATTAAGACAATATTGGGAGCAGCGGCGGATGTTACAATTTCCAGGCTAAACGTTTATTGAACATTTCTGTGCCGATGCAAACTTTGAAATAAGATCTCGTCTTTATCCTGCCGCCAGCGAATACTAAATGAAAACTAAAGTTGAAATGAAATAATTTGCTTCGGGCCGTGCTGTTATTTAATTTAGTTACAACGGCACAGACTCAATACTAGCTTTCAGCACGTGTCTGTAATGAATGAAGATAAACGAGTCGGCTTTAATTATATTCCTAACATGTGTGTAAAACATCTGATGCGAACATCGAATCGCTTTGTCTTTCATTTCAAAGGCGCAATTCGAATGAGCACCGAGACACATGTACGCTGCGACCGCATCTGAATACGTGCGATGCGACTAAGAGCGTTGCCTGCTCTATAGCGCGCCAGCTAGACTTGCGCGCGCGGGTATCCGCGTGTTTTGACGAATTACACGTTAGGTCGCTTTTGGCCTGTCATTCCGGAGCATCTGACGGCGTGAGTGCGACCTCGTCTCGTGTCATCGTCCTCTGAAAGAACTTTTCTTCGCCACAAAACGGACCGTTTCTTTTCATAAGGAAAACTGAAAAGTGTCTGCAAGCAAATAACTCCCTGGAGGGAAAAAGCCTACTGACTTGCTTTGCCGCCTTCTTCACGGGAAATAATATGAATAAACATAAAAAAATGGCTCGCATATTGTGAGAACATTTTCACTATACTAGCACGTTTCAAGATTTTTCTTTTATTTTAACACAGGCGGCGGAATGGGATACGCTGGCACTCTTAATCAAATATGTAACTCATTTAAAATGTTTGTACATAGTTAGAGCAATAGCGTGTGTGTAGGTGATAATAATTAAACTGAGCTTTAAATAATAGTAGCACTAATTATCTGTGTAAGTACCGATTGCGAAGTTTTTAAAATAAATAACTAAACCGATCTTAACTTCAAAAACTACGCCATTGCATGTTTATTATTATTACGAATAGCCATTTAAAGTGTACACCGACTCATGGCATATCTACATAAAGTAAATGACATTCGGTCTTACAGTAAGTGTCCCAAAGTGAGGGAGTCAATATCCCGCCCGTTTCAGTCTTCTTAACCTCTAAAACAGTCATTTTGTTCCAATGTTACCCATGGGTACATAGGTTTACTATCTTATGAATCTAACTTTGAAAACATTTAAATAAAATATAAATATTCCTACCTATTTCTAAACTGTAACTATATAATGAAATGATTATTTGTACTTAGTACACATTAAAACTAGATTTAGACAGCTAAAGTTATTTTGTAGCTTCTATAATTAACTAAAATTTTAAATCTGTTCTCTCGTTTTCATTAACATGGAGTATAACTTAACACCCACTGCTCCACTATAGCAAGTTATAAGGTCCATTCTGTTTGCCAGTCAAAGAATATAAATGCATCGCACTCGTTGAATCGAGTATTGTAAAGAAAACTGTCGACAAGAGTTTTTATTTATTTCGTATGTCGCTACAACAGGACATTATTATCGTTAAATGTCATTTCACTGAAAATGGGTAAGAAATAAACTCATCATTTTTAATACACTTCCTCGTTTATAATGTTATTAATAAATAAATGTCAACAAAGGTTCGTTCTGTTGAGCAGTCGTATTGAAGTTTGGGAACTGTAGTGCATTAGCAAGTTTTAATAACATTAATTGTTTACGTCACTTCGCCGCATGCCGTTCCCGCTTAATAATAGTAGAAGGCAAGTTCAATATTTATGGAGTTAGTTCGACAGTAGAAATTTAAGTAGCTCAAGCAATACTAGTTTATAACAACAGCACGAGGCCGAAATCTTTAAACTAATTTCCAACTCTTAGGTCTTTCGAACTTTGTTATGTCATCTTTAAGGAAACAATTATTAAACACTTTTAAACATATTGACTTGATTCTATTCTATTTATATTATTATCTCATACCTATGGATACTATTTTTTGCAGTATTTTGGATTGCTTCCGTTCCTAAAGCTCTAGGCTCTAGAAGAATAGACCTAGTATAGAGAAGAGTAGAGTAGTAAATGTTTTGACTGATGATGGGTAATTGCAGATGTTTTTGTTTCCAGCGGGAGCTCATTTAATAATAACAAACACCTATCAAGCGTCTGTGGACGGGTTCGTGGAGCACCTGGGCGTCTCCCCGGAGCAGGGCTACGAGCTCATAGTGCGCGCCGTGGAACTTGCCAAACGCGCGTTGAATCTTTATTTAGAAGAATATAGAGGCTGTATACAAGATGGTAAGCATGTTTATACATTTTTACGTTAGCAATTTTTGGCAAGTCTTTAATTTGAAATATTAAAGCTGATCTGATTAATAACATTTTTGATCTGCATACGTAAAAGTTTGAGATAGAGTCGACTAATATGACAATATTTACATCAATTATGAGAGAATTCACTAGATATATTCAAACTTGAAAAATGTGATATTCATAGTAAGTTACTAACTGCGTTATCGAAAAATGATGATGTAACAATTTTTATTTATCTTATTACCTTATCGGTGATTGATGCTGATATCAGAAGCAGCTAGCATTAGCGGAAACGAGCTCTTGTTTATCATACATTTTATTTTTTATCTGTTCAGAAATAAACACGACAGAAATCAGATTACTGTAAGATAAAAGTACAATTATTTTGCCAATATGTATATGACTAATTCGTAACGTTTAACAAATGTATATTAAACCTACCATGTTATACCAGTAAATCAAGCTAAACAAATTGAACCAATAATGTCGGTGTAGCTAAAACAAGAAATAATTTTTCATTAAACAGAATACTCATTAGCGCGAGCAAATGAAAAGGAGTCAGTTTCGGTCATTAGCGACCGATATCCATATTATTTTGTATAATAAAATTATTTTAAGTATTTTGTTATGTACATTTTAACTTTTGTGTAAAATTTAAAATATTTTAGTATAACACAGGTTTTTGGGTACTCGAGAGGGACGGGTGCAAGCACGCATTAATTACATTACGCTAGGGTTTAAAGTATTTTGTATGAAAGGGTGCGAACAGGTTGTCGGGGAAATAAATTATTGTGCGGTGATAAGCGATGTTACGAGGTGTTGTTCTCAGATCATGTGCCTCTTGTGGTGGGCTCAGTGGGCCCCTACGGCGCTCATCTGCACGACGGATCCGAATATGACGGCAGCTACGCTGACACCACAACCGTACAAGTAAGATCTTATTGTTTAATTTTCTATTTAATTTAAGTTTGTAGAAGATCAAGCTTTGTGATTTACCTCCAACATAAACTAAGGTTTTTTTAATTATTTTTTAATAGTTCGATTTCGTGGATTCCTACGGGTGGACATAGCTATGTTACGCACGGATAATGCAACACACTAATGATGAAAGAATTTTTGAAATCATTAGTAAAAGACTATTAGTTAGTGGTTCAACTAATTATTTTTGTATTCAACTGCATATAGTTGTTCGACATTAACCTCAAAGGATCGATTCAAATTAAACGATCGCTCGACTCGAAGGTGTAAATTCTGAATGACACTTTTTATTACTTTGCATTTCGCCGTCGAAATCGCACAGAGTTCCCTAGCAAATGGTAAAGACAATTTCGTCGATAAGATCTAATATTTTAATAAAAACAACGGAGTAAGCCCATTACATTTTATTTTTATTTCTATTTAAATATTGTTCGTTTTTCTCACGTAAAAATATTTTTTATATTTGAAAAATGCAACGATGGTATAATTGCTACATACATTTAAATACCAAACAGTATAAAGTAGTTTAACTAAAATATCAATCATTTTAATTTAAAATCACGGATTAAATTTAAGTAATTAGTTAGTTTTGTGTTTGATACGGTGTTTCAAATAAAAGCTGAATTGTGTAACTTACTGAATTTAAAGTGGTCGTCTATTTCATTTATCTGTATCACAAAGCATCTTGGAGTAAAAGTTTGTCGTAGAAACGTTAGCAGAGTATTGTTGCTAACCGTATCTGTAGTTATTCCGTTATCTTGTTTGTAAACGTCTTTAAAGTACGAAGGAACGTCTGGGCGAAATGCCAATGTTTTATCTCCGTAGTAACTTCTCGCTTATAACATCGTATCGGCGACTATAAACGGCAACTGGAATTATTATTACTGCCCGCAACATTTTCAAAGGGCACCCGTGGCACGTGAGATTATTTATACTGAACCCCGATATCCAGGAATACGTACATAGACAAAGTAAAGGTTAAAAGCGCAAGCTAAATCGTAAAGAGGGTCGTAAAGCTGCCGGCAAATTAAAATTTACATCGGGCGATATGAAAATAAAAAACGCGCCGGCATTTTCTATTTGCTTTTTGTTTTTGTCTGTGCGAACTCGTCTGGAGTGGACAGTTAATTAATGGCACATAGAACAAATGAAAATCACGATAATAACACTACTGTGTTCGAAATATCCTGTGAAAAAATTTAAATTTGATTACGGTGCAATAAATAAATTGTTGTTGCCTTTAAAGTAATTAAAATGCGAGCTGCAAGAGCTCCGGACGTGTAATTATTAATAACGAAATATTCATAATCTATCAGATATTTAAAATATTGCCTTTTTGCGACGAATAATAACAAATGATGCATCATTGATGTAGTGCTGTTACACTGCCATAACTTACTGAAACAGTCGCAAGATAAACATATTAAAATTTTACTTGTCAATTGCAACAATTTATAAATAATAACATCATACTAAAATTAGTTGTAATAAAAACACCATATCAAAGCAATATATTTAAAAACACATTCTATCTTGCACTGTTCTTGCAATCAAAGTTGCTATCCTTTCCAAGATCCATCTTGTACAAATACATTATTAAGTTCACCCATCACAGTATACTAAAGTAGGATAGAAATTATATTATATTTAGGTATATTAAATTCAAGTCGATATTGTGAATTGTTCCAATACTGTTAACATGTATTTTGTTTCAACAGACAATGCGGGAATGGCATCGGCCTAGAATTCAAGCTCTAGTAGAAGCGGGCGTGGACCTGCTCGCCTTAGAAACAATACCCTGCCAAGAGGAGGCCGAAATGTTATGCGACCTGTTGAGAGAGTTCCCCAATGTTAAAGCTTGGCTCGTATTCAGCTGTAAGGTAAGTACAATGCAATCTTGTTAATTGTTATAAATGCGAAAGTTTAGAGGTGTCATCATCATCACCAGCTCACTATACGTCCCCACTGAGGGGCCTTCACACGTATCTTTGAATTTCTTCGTAGATATGTGCAGATTGCATCCCGATGTTTTCCTTCACCTTGTTTAGAGGTTTGTTACCGTGAAATTACAAAACCGTTAAACGAATCTAGATGTTAATTTTTACATGATTAGTCTGGAATATAGTGCCGATGCGATTTAGGCCTTTTTTAATTCCACGCGAAGTCATGTAATATAGTTCGCATAAAAACTTAATAAATAACACTCATTGAGAAAATAATGTTCGTTCTTTTATACTTTACGTGAAAAATATGTGCGATAAAATCATTACTTTGTTCTCGTATTTATTGTTCAATGATTACAGTAAATTAGGCAATACAGCAATGTAAGTCGTGTGCAGAATATGTAATAGTAACGACAACTTGTAGTAAGACGAGACATCGTTATTGAGAACAGAACAATTTTGGTAGCCGCCTTTGGTACTTCTAATGTAGAGTTCTAGACAGCGGAAATTCAAATTTCCTTTTGTGTAATATATTTATTACTTACTCGACGTTAAAACATGAATTGTTACAATCGCCTTTTTATTGTGTTACATATACATTACTGCACTACCTGTCTACTAGAGACATAATTGTATATTTGATTGAAGGATTATGTGTGAAGACATTTTCTTTGTTATTGTATTATATATAAAAATCTAAATTTGTTTTTATTAATTAAACAAGCATTAGATGATTTTTTTACACGTCTTTCCATCATTCATCCTTCAGTTATTGGAGAACATTAATTAATGCTTGCAGGATAACCAAAGTATAGCACATGGCGAGAGCTTCCAGAAAGTGGCAAAAAAATGCTGGGAAGCGAATCCCGATCAATTAGTTGCGGTGGGGGTGAACTGCTGCGCCCCCTCCTACGTGTCCACACTGCTGAAGGGAATCAACGACGACCGGCCGCACGACCCCATCCCATTGATCGTTTATCCCAACTCGGGCGAGAAATACAATCCGCAAATAGGGTAAGTTTCAATTACTCACCTGACATGTTTATGTATGCGCATATCCAATCCCTATTCCATTACAAACAATATCAAAGGAATAATAACTCTAATAGACTAATGGGCTCGGATTACGGCTCTGAATTCATTATAATTCATTCATACGCCTCTGTAAAGTCTCTACTTTGTGTGAGTGGCTCTCCACTACAGAAAAAAGCTTGAGTAAAATAACGAATGTAGTGTGTAATTAATGTTGACAATTCGATTGTAAATTGACGACGTTCACAATCGTCCGGTGGCTTAAAAAATAGGCATTCCGTATTATGATCACAACATTAAATAGAAGTTATATGCGGAGTGTAACATTTATTATATTTCACATGTGGGCTCATTACGAACAGTCCGACTTAGTATACATTTTATCTACATTTGAAACATGATAAATGTATTTTAGAAGCGTCGAACATGTGCGGTGAGGTCGTTACACCATTGAATCGAGTTTTTAACATGTTTATCATTTTCATATTTTAATTAATAATTATAGTATGCTCACATTATGGGCTTCTTAGTAAAATACAGACGAATTGATAACTTCTTTCTTTTGAAAAGTCGGTTAAAAGAAAATCAAACACAACGCGTAAATAAAGGAGCGTCATCTTAGCATGAACAGGGAATGTCTTGTGAATTTTGCGACAAAGCGTTTGATCGACGACGCAATAAAGGCACATGTTGTTCCACTTGCTCGAAGTGTGTTGGAAGTGCACATTATTTTATATCTTCCTTTATTCATCCTTTAACAAACCTTATCATTTTCAATTAAAGTCTGAAGCATAGCGTGGCGAGGCGAACGACTGAAAATAACGAAGTGGCCCCATTCTTTCCAATCAAATGACTTATCACCACGTTTTTACGCTGCTGGTAAATAGTATTAAGTAAAACGTGCTATGCTGCGCTGTTTATTGTCTTCAAAAAACATGAAACTTGTTAAGATATTGTATTTTTTTCAGATGGATTGACCGCGACAAGTGCGAGGCTGTGGAAGTGTTCATCCAGGAGTGGTTGGACCTGGGCGTGCGGTACGTGGGCGGTTGCTGCCGGACCTACGCCACTGATGTGTCGCGCATCCGCAACCAGGTGCACTGCTGGCGTGATCGCAAACGCTTCCAGGCGAAATACCAAGCTAATCTCAATAGTAATAATGTACACTAATTAGTACCTTTATACGTGTATTTTGTTTGTAAATTTCATATATTCTTCTGGTAATAACAAGAAAAAATTTGTTTTGTTGAAAATTTTATAATATATTTCAGTGATGTGTTTTTTTTCGCCTTTTCTACGAGAACCACTTTTAACTTGAGTTACATTTTGTATACTGTTATATTATAGAGTAACAGTTGTACAATACCAGTCATAAATAATTAGGTATATGTAATGCTTTATGTAAATTAATATGCTCGATTAAAAATCACGCATTGGATTACATTTTTAATCCCCAATTCCACACGGATGTTCGAAAACAAAACAGCAACAAGTAAATAAACATTTGTATATAACAAATAACATGCCGAGCATGTTGGCTTCGTGTAAAATAAATTGTATTGATAAATTAAAGACACTTAAAGGCCCTCACGTCTCTGGCTAACTTACTGTCAATAACATTACGGTACGAGAAAATATTTGAAGAAAACTTTATACGATGTGTACAAAAGGAACGATAAGGGAAGTGGTCGTACGACTACAAACTTGGTTTGTTGACACGAGACGAAGGTCGACATTCGGAAGCTGGTAAAACGTTCATTTTCCTCAAACTTTCTTTGCGAGATAAGTGCCTGCTAATAACGTAAACGCTCAACATTTCCGGGAATAGATGGAAATATAAAAAATTAATAAAAACCATTCTAATAAAAAATGTCGAGCATCAATTTATACACATTATTATTAATTTGACGAAATTAAAAGTGTGAAATATGAATATTGTAATTTAATTTCATAAAAAATTGTAACGCAAATAAAAATAAAGCAAATAAGTTAATGAATCTTACATTTTTCTGCGTCCCATAGAGTATTAAAAAAACTAGACTCAACCGTTAGACTTAAAAATTAAAGTAAAGAATGAGGTTGCACATACTTAATTACTTAACTTTCAGACATGTAGGATTTTTTTAAGAAAAATGCATGTAAGTATTAAGACAGCAAATCCGAAAAATTATTTTATGTAGCATTTTAAATTTAATTTCAAATCTCTTTATAAATATACTTTTTTCGATGACACAAAAATAATATAACACAACTGCACCTGACTTTTTTCAAAGAAATGTGTTTTTTAATTATATAATTTCGTTACATTAATGTTTAATTGCTATCGGGTAAACTTTATAACAATATATCCTAACTTATTAAAAAAATTAGGGAGAGAACGCAACAATACCAATTTATAAACAAACTTCATCAACGGTCAATGGTTTTTTGAATTATGAACGAACTTTTTAATGGAATTAACAACATGGAAGGTTTGTACATTAACAGTAACATTATAAAATTCTCATTAGAATGTGAAATAAAATTTCATACGTAATATAAACCTCTGCGAACAAACTGTACATACAAATTTAGTTAATGTTTTAAATAGTAAAATATATTCGCATAGGACGTTAGGATAACAATTTTATCTCCCAGGAGAATGCTGCGGGGTTGCAAAGCGTATGCATATTTTTATGTAGCAAATGCGGCTGCCCTTTACTAAGGCTACGTTGATTGCCGACCAGTCGGATGAATGCACACCCACTGAACCGAACCAGCCAATACTAGTCGCTATACTTTTAATGGAACAGTATAAAACCAATTTGAGACCCAAAAAGTGTATAAATCAGAAAAAATGTAGTCGCTGACATTATAAATATTTTATTTTAAAATGTTCTGCCGTGACCGTGAATTGTATTCTTGAAATCATATCGAGTCTACAAACCAAGAAAAACTCTGACAAGTTTTGTTTTCCGAAAGGTTCATTGTTAGAAAATGAATAAAACCTTTTGTTCCAAACATCGCTCGGATGAAAAATTCGAGTTGCACTGGTAAAGTTTTAAGTAGCTCAATAAACTTACAAAGATTTTTCTACTAAATTTAACATTTAACATTATACAAAAAATAACGACTTTTGCATTACTTTTATTCAATGGTATTGTCAATTATAAATTGGTAAGGTTTGATATTGTGAAAATTAAAGTACTTTCCTACGTAATTTGACCCACAAAATACTGCTCCGCATAATTCTTTCATAATATTATAAAAAATACAGTCTGGCATAGATAAAGTTTGAGTCCTACCGAACATTAATCATTATACAATATGTTTGTGGAAGTAGGTCACGTAGTAGGAATTCATGATACTCATGAATATGCGTTATATGAGGTAACATATCATAATTTAATCCTGCGCGTCTTGTGCACAAACTACGAAGAACATTACCATGTAATTAAGTTTACAATTAATGTTTATTAATTAGCAATTAACTACCTTAAAAACGACACATCTTCAATCCCGAACCTAGAAATGATTTTTGTAATATGATTCGTAAGTTAGAACAATGATTATGTGATGTTTAAAATAATAAGCGAAGAAAATTATGCCTATATATAAAGTAACAATAGCAGTTTGCCTACGGTGATTTTTGAGCACTCAACATTGAGCCATTTAATCCTCGTCGCCTGCACTGAAAAAATGTCTCCTACAGTATTGTATCACGGCGCAATTTACGGAAATAGGTGTCTCTTCCATCTTGATGTTAGTATTTGAAAAAGCTTTCTAGTTCAATTTTTAAACGTGCTCCTATTTAAGTATAAACTAAATATAACGTTTTATTTTTAGAATAACAGATTATTTACTTATTTTTTACTAGCTTTCGCCCGCGACTCCGTTTGCGTGGATATAAAAAACAAAAGTAAGTAGCCTATATGTTCTTCCAGATTATCCTCTACATTCATGCCAAATATCATCGAGATCCGTTCACTCGTTTAGTCTACTCTAGTGTACTCTAACAAACATCCATCCATCTAAACTTATAATATTAGTAAGACCTACGCTGTGCTGTGAATTAGTTTAATTTTGCACAATACTGTATAGATTAAGTAGACAAAGAAAACACACGCGGCCTATAATTTATCATGCCATAGTGACAGTTTCCGGTGCTCATCAGATTACCTTTCAGTGAGCAAAATGACCGATAACTTGCAATACATATCCACTACTCATATATACATAGCATTGATGAACACTTTCAACAAACTACGATTTTTATGTATCATAGTGAAGCAGTGAATCGGTGGCACTGGACGTATTAACATTATATTGGTTTATATTACTTTGGCCACGAGTTATGTGCTACAAAAGCTATTTTAATATGAAAAGTATAAGAGCAGCTATTTTAGGTTGACTTAAACATGGCCGGGCAATTCGAGGGTAGGCCACAAAGCAGCTGCACTCAGCCGTATGCCTGGCCAAGCTTTGTTGAAGCCCGGTATTCATATTAAAATATGTAATAAAGCAATATTATTTTGTCATTGACGTCAATTCCTATCCGAATATTTATAACTAGCTTCGTCCCCTTTTAGCTAGTTAGTTAATGTCAAGAATTCTGTTCTACTAATAGTCTCGTATAGTTAGTTATACGAGAATCAATTTTACGATAGATAACGAAAAATGTTTTTTGCGTCAGTAATTTCATTAGCAATCTGCCTGGACAGTAGCACTCAATAACTAGACTGGCATTCAACAGGCACAATATAAATACGCCAGTGTCCATACTATCCATTCCTGCCCTACTATCCAACTGGCCAAGTGTGCACCAGGTATTCCTAGAGAGTCCTTCAATGCCAGCCTATCCATGGTATATAAAGGGATTGTAAAAATAAACAATACGAATAATTTGTGATGTATTAATGTAATAAGGTACAAAGTAATAACTTAACATTTACTTTCTTTTACGTCTTTAAATAAGTTCTTCTTGTGTATCGTGGCGATAGCGAGGTTCCTGTCTTGTTTTTCTTCGTTTAGTTGTATTTGTAAATGTTTCACGTCTAATTTTAGCGTCTTCACTTCGTTCTGCAGCCGGATTACTATAGCCCAGAGACTCGGAGAGCCGTGGTGATTGGTTGAGTGTATCGGAAGTGATGGGGATCTCACCAATGCATCTATGCACAATGACGATTCGTCGTCGCACTCTGGAAATCATTGACCGAATACAATTAATTGCTATACTTTGTAAATACAATTGTTTTTTGTATTACTGCTATTTTACCCACCTTGATCACACGTAAGGCGGTAATGTTTTAACATAATTTGTAGTCTAATATATTGGTGAGTATGTTTGTATTTACAGTACAATGAACTTTGGTATTAGATGAACATTTTATTTCTTAATAATTATAAATATTAAATAAAACACCGATAAATTGATTCATTAAAAGTAAACAAACTAACAAACACAATATTTCAGTAATGAATACATTTCCATAATTCTTGTATCCACTTATTTATGGGTAAATAGACAAATGAATTTGGTTTTTGTTTTATATTACGTTCACTAGAATAATCGATTACAAAAGTTAGTTGACTAGATATCGTACGTATTTTAAATTAATGTGCCAATATGAAAAACGATTACTTTTTTAAAGGAACAGAAAAGTTATGGAGTTGCCTATCTTGAAAAATATAAAACTGTTTTTAAGTACAACCGCATCAACACCGTAAGTGGATCCTATAAGAGCGTAAGAAAAACATGTTATTCTATAAGTTATTTTCCATAAATTGGCGAAGAAAATTACAAGGTGTAAGCGAAACACATAACGTTTTATGTAAAATGTTGAAGAAACAATTATATGAGTACAATTCGATGTTTTATATATTACAATATTCACCATCAGACAAACAAATACATACATTTAACATGATTTCCATTT